>CM055737.1:2614774-2667168 GCA_029465975.1 Dallia pectoralis | reverse complement strand
CGGGTTGAGATCAGTTCCAACTTTTCTTCTTGTCTTAATGAATTTTAATGTATAATTGTTCTCGCCAGGAAACTAGACAACTGTCCACCCGTGAACCACTATGTTAGGAGCTTTGGTCATAATCACGTCATCTCTATGGACCCCACACCCTCTAGCTGTCTCTGTAGCCGCCTGAGGGGCACTTTCTCTGGGCCAGTCAGTTACGAGACTCTGCCCTATTCCTGGAAGTGCAGCCGAATTATGTGAGAGAAGAGGAGATGGAGGGCAGGCTGGAGAGTGGTGAATGTCCTTTGTTGCAGCTTTTCCTTCCCCGAAAGTGTGTGTGTGTGTGTGTGTGCGTGTGTGTGTGCATGTGTGTGTGCGTGTGCTGCAACTCCAAATAGGAAGCCCCACCCGATTTCCAAGACACAAAAATGGTCGCTATTCATGGTGCTGACCCGTCCGATTCATTTCCTCCCTCCCACTTTCTCTCTCTCCTCTTCAGCAAGTTCAGTTCTAAAGCAATGTATTGGCCCAAGCTTCACAACCGTCAGAATCTGTGTTTTACTCAGTCCTAATTCCCTCTTTCTTTCTGCTTTATACTGGATTTAATTCGCTTTATTGGTATGAGAATCACAGCAGTGCCAAAGCAAAAACCGTTACGAAGCAATGTTTACTACGTACGCAGGGACTTTATCTACTTTAATACTATAAAATTGTCAATTGTAAATTGTTGAAGACGTATGCAAAAAGTAAACTTGTGGATTACAAGGGACAATAAACAAAAACGTATACTGTATTTTTTATGTTTACCCAGTGCTTCTGGTTGGAATTTCCTCTTGGTAATAGTCATCATTGTAGCTCCTGTGGGTGCATATGGAGCTGTTTTTGCCTAACAGATGCCACAGTATATCATTGTTTGCTTTGTTTTTAAATTCCCCGTTGGTCTTTTTGATCTGAGGGAAATAAGTTGTAATGTTTTCATAAAATTGTCTGGCGGTTAGAAAGTGCAGCTCAGTTTCCACCTGATTTCTGTCAGCAGTGTGCGAATAGACTGTCCTCTCTTAAGAGCAACCTTCGAAGGCCACTGTCAATAGCAAGGACATGTTCCCTTGGTTATGCTCACATGATCAAGATTTTCCTTTCTTGTGGTCTTTTATAGTGGTCGGATATTCTACCTTTGTGCTCTCTCTGTTCAGAGCAAGGAAGCATTCAGATGTGTTCCCTTTTGTGTCTCTATTGTGTGACTTTGGTTCCTTGTAACGTGTTGGGGTCTAACAGTGTTGCTGTCTTGGGGCTCAGTGGGGTCTGGTGATGTTTTGAATAGAGCCCCGGGCATGGGAAAGCGTGTCTGTGTGTGTGTGTGTGTGTGATTACCCTCTATACTAGATCATGTCAATATTGTTTATATGCTGTTTTTAATTGTTAGTTGTTCTGTTTGTGTGATGAAGGTAAAATAAGTTATGTGTGTGTTTGTGAGAGAGATTAGGGTTGGATAATTTTACCTCAAACCCTTGCACCAGCTGTTATTGTTTTTCTGCTAGTTCCCATGGTAACAAGAAGTTGTTTCGGATTCTAATGTTTTTTTCATCATTCCCAAAGACTGCCTGTTTCTCATTGGTTGGTTGTTTTTCTGGGTACATCTGAATGGCTTCTGTGGGGTGGAATGATTCACTACATTCTTTTAGTGAGGCATTCTAATAACTAATAGACCAAGCAGATATATTTTATTGGTGCTCCGAACATGATTTTGTCTGAGATAACACAGATCTATTCTGTGGTGTGTTCTAAAAAAATACTATAATTAAATGCCCGATAAACGAGGGAGGGAGGAAAATGTTGAGAGATTAGTGGATTTTAGTTGGGAGGAGAAATGTTTTTTTAAAGAAAATGTTAAAATATGTCAACATCATTTTTGAATCAATTTCTGTGCAAAGATGAACTTAAGCATTTAACAAATTGCCATAATAATTATTAAAACAATATTTTTTTGTCTTGAAATACAAATATGGAGTGAAGAGAGTTTATTAAGAAACATGTACCAATTTAAGGCAATTTAGCTGACATTTTTATCAACAATAACCAAGTAGTGAGAATACATTTTTGGAATGTAAACTACCAAATGAGCTGTAATGGTGGTCCCAAGATTTGTTTGAGTCGAGGTCCATCCAGAAGAAAAGATTTCAGTAATTTTTTTTTCATTTAAGCAAACCAGTTCAGAGCGATATGTAAAGCTTTTAACGAGACGAACAGCGTTGGCCTGTTCGGTGCTGGAGTGTTTGACTTAAGTAAACTCATGTGTTGTGTGGGTGCGCTCGTAGTGACGTGAATCATGGGAACGCTTCGACGGGTTTTGGCACTCAGCTAATGAAGCGTGGGCAGATGCCTTCCCTTGGGTTTAGCGCTCAGTGGCAGTATTTACACTACAAAAACGGTGTTCCTGAATATCTAGTTATGGATTGACGCGTGTCTGTATTATTCGTCCTGCGGTGCCCCTTTCCAAGTGTCTTTAATCCAGGAGTCCAGATATCTAGTCCATAATCATCTTGTTTCATTACCGCTGGTTCAATTAAACCTGGTTACATTTTCCCCTGCTGAAGTTTGTTTATTGTTAGTTTATGCTAACATCCACATAGGCCTACAATACCATAAAAGAAGTTCTAATCAAGGCCTGCTTGTTTCAGATGCCAGGGCAGATTCCAGTCCATATGGCCATTTCTATTGCTACATTGTTTGCAATGGTTTGAACTTTTAAGTACAGGGTTGGACCTAATTTTGAAATTACCCAATGACATCCTATTTCGTATTTAGTACACTACTTTATACACTACAATATAGCTGAATGGGGTAGCATTTAGGACGTGATATACAGTATGTGTTCCAGTGTCTGTTGACATGTAGCTACCCTGTGTTCTTCTACCGAACAATGTCCCTAAACAGAAATGGCATAAAAACGAGCCAACAGAACTGTAAATGGTTCAAATCTAATGAAATTACAGTTCATTTATCAAATGATATGTACCTACATTAAACAAGAGATACCTTTGATCCCAGACGACAACAAGTGAATGCATTTGTTGAAACTACTTTTTAAGTAGTCCTTTACTGCTCACTGCAGTCAGTCCCAGAGGGATAATATATTATGTGCCCACTGTATGCTATCTCCTTTAGAGCTAATTGCCTAGCATCCTAGCGTAACAATAATATGGCATGTTTAACCCCAACCTGATCCGTCAGACAATCCCTTAATCCGATTTGAAGAGTTAGCGGCGGATGCTAGCGAAGTAGGCTAAGGATGTTAGCGCCTGTTTGAATTTGTGTAGGCTCGTCCATAGAGTGCTAACACGCTAGGCTAGACCGATGGGTTATTCTAGGTGTGTTAAGACCAGCACATTTGCTAGTCTAACCCTGTTAGCACTACTTTCACCAGCTAGCAAGGTATTCACATAGCAACAGGGTAGCTGTTTTAATAGTGGTCGTTTGTAGTTCACTTGGTTAGAGCAGTAGGCTATATTTGTCCAGGGTTGTGGGTTTAATTCCTTTCATTTACAAAATGTCCTAAAATACAGATTATTTTTCCTATCACCAAGTTCTATGGTGAAGTACTTTTGTCAGTGATGGATGTCGGTAAAATCAGCGTGTTGTGGACTTCGAGTTTGGACAGCTGTCAGAAGAGGCATTTCAGTTAGCCTTGAGGTTGAAGGGATTTGACCTTCTGTTTGTGTGGTTGTGTGTGTGTTTGTGTGTGTCTGTGTGTGTGTGGCACTATCGACTGCCACTAACACCAGTCAGTCACCAATGCTACTGTACTAAAGGTCAATCTTTATTTACTGCCACCGTCATACCCTCTGTTCTGTCTGTCTGTCTCTGTTTTTTTTGTGTTTGTCTCTTTCAATGTGTATCTCTCTCTGTCCTGCATCTCTCGATGTCTGTCGGACTATCTTTCTACTTTTTCTATGTTTCTCCGACTTCTGTTTATCTCTACTTTTTTGTCTTTCTTTTTTATCTATCTCCCGGCTCCCTCTCTATCTCTCTCTCTCTCCGTCTGACTCAGTTCTCTCTATAAACTGTTAATCAGTTTCCTCCCATCTCTCGTTATCTCAGTAGCTCTCCTCAGTTCTCTTACAAGTGGTGTTTAAATAAGGATTATCCAGGATTTTTCTAAATTAGGATAAATCTCTCCAGGATTACTCCTGAGTCGGTGCCGAGTCTGAATTGGACCATCGCTGAACGGGTGACTTGTGACGTGTGTGTGTGTGTGTGTGTGTGTGTGGTCTGCATAGTGAGCGGAGATGAGGGGAGGACTTCACTCTTTCCAACTCACGTCTCACGTGCCAGTGACTCTGAGTCACGACTAGCAAGTATTTTAAGCCGTGTTTCTCCAACCTGTCCAGGGAACTTCCAGCTATTACATGTTTTAGACATTGGATTTTAAAGTGAGCACACTCAAATCCACTCGTCTAGTCTTTATTAAGCCTTTGACCGCTCAAATCAGTGGAGCTAGTTTAGAATTATACAATTTCCAGCTCAGGAACCTGCTGGGGTAGTTATTTGGGCATAATTCCAGATTTCCATGGTCATTTAGTTATTGTTTTTTATTATGTGTGCGTACGGCATCAGGGTTTTCTCTGTCCCTAATAACACCTCCCTCTCTGCTTTTCAGATGTGCCATTTGAACCCTGGACTCGACTGTTCTGATCTCTCCTTCACCACCCTGTGCCTCCGAGCCTTGGGCCTGGCATCAACCTGCTGAGCCAACCCTCTCCTGCACCCCTCGACCTAGCCTGTAGCCCCACCCTAACACCACCCCGCCCCCGTTGTCCCACGCCCCTCCCACCGGGGGCCAAGGGACCATGGACAGCCCCCCCAAGCTGTCCGGGGAGACCCTGATTGTTCACCACCTTCCCCTGGTGCACTGCCAGGTGGCTGGGGGCCGGCACAGCTGTGGCACTGGAGGGAACTCCCTGAAGAGGCCGAACACTTTCAGCCAAACAGAGAACCTGGGTCTGAGCCGTACCACCTCCCTCCCGGAGCGCGACATCCTTCAGAGGGAGGCGCTGGTCTACAGCAGCCTGATACAGACCTGCAGTGGAGGAGGCGAGGGAGGCGGAGACAGAGGAGGCAGCACTGGAAGCAACGATTCGTCCGTGACCTCCAGCAACTCGGAGGAACACGGGATGGCGTCTCACACTTTGCCCCGGGTGAAGCGTCGTGAGCGGGGCAACCCTCCGCGACTTCGCCATAACCCATTTCTGCTTAACGCTGAGGAGGACGACGACGAGGAGGAGGATGAAGACGGTGATGACCTCAACGGTTACCTGGAAGACTCGTCCTTCCATCTCCACGGCGATACTGACACCGGCCTGGGCGTGACGGGAGACGGGTTGGGCTCCTTTCACCTCCACGACCTTGGCTTCCCCACACACGAGCCTTTCCTTTTACACAGCACCCTGGAAAAGCATCCGTGGGGCTGCTCTGGGAGGCGGGACTCCCTCGGGGGCGTTGCCTCAGATCTCTCCGCCCACTTGGAGGGCCTGGACCTGCTGGGATTGGACGGGCCCCGTCGCCACGGCAGCAGCGGCTCCACCCTCTCCATGGACTGTGGAGAGCAGGAGTGGGCCGAAGAAGAGGAGGACGATGGTCACGGAGTCAGTCAGGCTAACTCCTCCTCGGGCCCCTCCCACCAGCAGTGCTCCTGCTGTGGACTCTCTCAGGCGTATCCCGAACACTTCCCAGAACCATTTGGTGACTACGGCAGTGACTCGTCGTGTAACAGCTCGGACGGCGTTCTGGTCAACTTCAGCGCCATCTATAACAAGATGAACAACGGCGTTCCAGCCACGTCCTCCAAGACCCCTATAATGACCGCCGCCAACCTGAACAACGCCAACGACCACTCCTGCACCTCCTCAGTGCTGGACGGGGACACAGGGAGACATGGAGGGTCTGGGGGCGGGGGAGCTTTCTACCTAGATCTCCACCACTCTCCCACTGAGACCCCCAACACCAAGTCTCATCAGCCCCCCTGCCCCACAAACAACACTGGTTCCCTGCTATTCCAACCCCACACGGACCAAACCACCTCGTCCTCTTTTTGCACCTGCTCTGCCGAACACCAGGGGGCAATAGACCTGGACGACAACTGCAACTCCTTCCACCCCCTGCGCCTCTCAGACTCAGGAAGTGACATCTCCTCCTGTCTGCAGGTATCCGTAGATCAATCAGTCAAATGAAAGTCAAGAAGACAAATGTCACAACATGCTTCACAGTGTCATATCGGTTGCAGTTCTGCCCTTGAGCAAGGCAACTATAGGAAGCTCAATGCATGGCTTATATTATAGGTGTCCTCTGCTCTAACATCTGACCTCAACTTCTTCTCCAGACCAAGGCTCGTCTGGTGGTGGCAACACAGAACTACTACAAGCTGGTGACCTGTGACCTCTCGTCGCAGTCGTCCCCGAGTCCCGCAGGAAGCTCCACGTCGGTCACAAGCTGCTCTGACGAGCACAGCAAGGACAGCCCTGTCCCAGACACTCCCACCGCCACGCAGCCAGACACTCCCACCGCCACGCAGCCCACTGAATATTACCTGTTTAGACACCCATCGGGAGGAGAGGAAGAGGAGACAGAAGAGGAGCAAGGAGATTTGTCACAGGTAAGCGGAGAGCATGTACTCAAAGAGATCGCTCTGGATTTTTACAATAAGTCTGATTTACTGTATACATTTTTTTATATATTCGCACCCAGTTGGACATTAAAAGTTGTTTTAACAGCCAAAGCTCTAGTGTTTGTAACGTCGTAGTAGGTCAAATACATCTCGCAGACTTTGCCATTCCAATCCTGAACGTAAGTAAAAAAAAAAGTGTAAAAAGGCATTTCGGGTAGTGAAGGCTTCTGAGGGAATACAGAAGCCTTCATTTGTCCCAGAGACCATTATGGTCCATCCTCTGTTCAACAGACTGCACTCACCTCAGATCCTCACAGACATCCAGTACCATTTGTAGTAGTCGTTGCCTACTAAGGCAGCTGGGACTTTTATATCGGTGTATTCCATGCAAGGCTGTCCCAGATTAGGTGTGCAGGCTTCTCTGGGGGTCCAACGCCAGTCCAATTAGGTCCTCGGTCACAGCAAAGATAGAAGTCCATTTAAACCAGCTGCCTGTGCTCTGGTCCGTTTGTTTGAACACCCAGTTGCTATCAAGGTCATTTCAATTCAAGGTAATTTAGATATTGCTAGCTGGTATGCTAAAGTTTCGGTGTTTGTGTGCCTCTGCCCAGCGTGATGACGATGAAGGTGAGGATGACGATGAGGAGAGGTTAAAGGGGGAGACGCAGCAGATGGGCGGATCTAACTCGGAGTCCGTCATCGAGGGCCAGGTATACGTAAACATTTCCCCTCCGCTGGCCGGCCAGGTGACACGCCCTCGTTCCCGTAGCTACGACCGGAACCTGGACAAGTCACCGCCCCCTCGGCTTGGCTCCCTGGAGCGCATGCTGAGCTGCCCCGTCCGCCTGAGCGAGGGCGCCGCTCCTCCGGGACCGCCTCCTCCGCCACGTGTCACCTCCTTCGCAGAGATCGCCCGGAGCAAGAGGAGAAACGGAGGGAACAGTTGCTCGCCGTCTCTCAGGATGGGGGCGTGTACGGACCCCTTCTCCTCCACCCATTCCGCCCACTCCTCCACCGACTTCTCCCCCATCTTGGAGGGTCCGGGACCCAGTGACAGCCGGCCCTTCCAGCGCTGCTACAGCCAGGGCAGCGTGGATCACCACTCGCCTGGTGGTGGCGCCAGAGAGGCACGCTCTAAGGCTGAGGGTAAGACTGTCTTAAATAATGTTCTACAGGGGTAGCTAATGGCGATGTTTACATACCTGGTCGACTACGAAGCTTTTGCCGGCCAGATGTTTGTTTAAAGCAGCCTGTTGATGTAGCAATCTGACGCACAATTGTGCAGTCAAGGAGGTTGTGTGCAACCACAGCTGGAGCAATTGTTGCATGGAATATTGCATAGGATGTTGCATTATTACGCAACTTAACATGACATTACACTACATGTTTAGATGAAAACAGGCAGACAGAAATGACATTTGTGAATAGTGGCAGGCCCTACTCTCACTCTGGATCTACATATGTCTCCAGGCTGTAGTACTGTGGCAGACAGAGCCTGGAATTTCACAGGAGAACATTCTCCAGTCTGGGGGGACTAAATGGAATGTTCTAGAAGGACAGACACACTCCCCAGCTGTTCTCATTGTGGGAGGGGCCTGGCTGACTGCATGGTTCCAATGGGAGGGACATAGCATTCTGAGCTCAGTACAGCAGCCCTGGTCTCGTTACAGGCAAAGCAAAGGTAACCATAGTTACCGGAACTATCACACGGTTCAGCTGGTGAAAGCAGTGACGACGAGGAGTCGGGAAGAAAGAGGTTCCATGGGCTTTATGGGTTCCAGGGGCTTTATGGGTTCCAGGGGCTTTTGGGGTTCCGGGTGCTTTCTGGGTTTAAGGGGCTTTCTGGGTTCCAGGGGCTTTTCTGGTTCCAGGGGCTTTTGGGGTTCTGGGTGCTTTCTGGGTTCAAGGGGCTTTCTGGGTTCCAGGGGCATTAGGGGCTTTATGGGTTTCAATAGTAGAACACAATAGTAGCATGTAGCGTCCATATTAAAGATTACAGTTTTACCTACCCTAGTCATCAACTAAACAAAAAGCTTCTGACACCCACTCAACCATTAAAAACTATTATTATATATATTATAATAAAAACAAAATCAAAGAAATTCTGATACACAAGACACATAAAAATACAAAGATGAGCACAAATGCTCCATATTAAACCCATTCATATTTGATCAAAAGATACACTGTGCAGGTTTTGTTGCCCTGCATTGCATCACCTGTGTCTGCTGACAACACCTCCATGGAGACGGGAGACTTCATCCATAAAACTGCACACAACACACCCTAGAATAAACTGAAGTAGAGAAAAACAACTGCCCCTCTTCCCCCCCTTGTCACTATATTCACAACCTGCCCCCTGTGGCCATAACATGTTTCTACATCCGCCTCTCAACCATGCCTCCTCTGGCCGTGATGTGTAACTGCACCCAGACTGTCATTCCATAACGGAGGACGGGAGACAAACAGCTTGCGCAATGTCACTGCTGACGTCTCACACACACACACTCATGGCTCAAGAAGCAGCTAGATTGAGGATCCCGACACACAAAGACAAACACACACACCATAACACACAGGCTGAAATACATGCTTAACACACTGAGAAACGCTGGGAGAAAGAAAGAAGAGGCACCGAAAAATGGCTACTCTTTCACGTCTGGTGTTTCTGCTGTAGGACAGTGTGACGCAGTGTTCTCCTTCAGGTCTTTTCTGCCCGGCCGTGTGTGTGTGGTTGTGTGTGTGGTTGTGTGTGTGGGTTTGGGGGTACAGGTTAGCCTGGACTCTTTGGAGGTAACACCTTTCTGTCCGTTTTTTTAATCATGACTGGGCAGTTTGTGTGTGTGTGCGTCTCTCTGGGTCAATTCAAACCTTGTATGTCCTTTCCCCTTTACTCTTAATAAGTAATGTTTATCCCAGTCGATATTACAAGCTGTGATCAGTTATTACATGACATGAGGCTTGTGACGTATTCCTGATGCTGAGCTCCTCTCCCTGTCTGTCCACCATTCCTCTCTCTCCAGGGTGTCTGTCCAGCTCCTCGTCCAGCTCGCCTGTTGTTCGCTACACCAAGGAGCAGCGACCGACCACACTCCCCATCCAACCCTTCACCTTCCAGCACCAGTTCTCCAAGCCGGCCCAGCCCAAGCCCCTGCTTCCCCTGCTGACGGGCTATATCTCCGGGATGCAGCAGGCCCGGGACACGGGGTCCTCTGGAGGTCCGGAAGGGGGTGAAGGCGTGGACGGCGACCCGGGCCAAGGACCTGTGTGTCGGGGGCAGGGCGGCGGCGGGCCGGGGTCTAAGCTTGGTCCTGGCTCGGTCCGGCCGTCACCGCTGGGTAGCTATTCCCCTGTCCGCCTCCAGGGGGCATCATCCAGCTCAGGAACCTGCTCCACCTGCACCCCTAGCCCCCAGCCTCCCCGCAGCCTCTCGTGCCCCCTCTCTGCCGGGCTACTGCCCCTCCACCCAAACACCCCCCCTCCACATACACCGCCCGTTGGTGCCCTTAAGCCCCAAACCCCTCCGCCCCTGGGGGTGAAGCGCTGTGCCCTGCCTCCCGCACTGCCTCCGGTCCATGGCCAGTGTTACCACCAGAACCACCGTGGGACCCTGCCCGTCCTGCCAACCGTGCCCCAGGACTGTGAGACCTCAGAGGGGTGCGAGGAGATGTTGTGCTTCCTGGAGGGGAGCCAGGAACCCGGACCTAAGACACAACATGGTAGGTATCTGTATGGTTCTGTCAGTAGAGGTATGTCAGTGTCAGTAGAGGTATGTCAGTAGAGGTATGTCAGTGTCAGTATAGGTATGTCAGTGTCAGTAGAGGTATGTCAGTGTCAGTAGAGGTATGTCAGTGTCAGTAGAGGTATGTCAGTAGAGGTATGTCAGTAGAGGTATGTCAGTGTCAGTAGAGGTATGTCAGTAGAGGTATGTCAGTAGAGGTATGTCAGTAGAGGTATGTCAGTGTCAGTAGAGGTATGTCAGTAGAGGTATGTCAGTGTCAGTAGAGGTATGTCAGTGTCAGTAGAGGTATGTCAGTAGAGGTATGTCAGTGTCAGTAGAGGTATGTCAGTGTCAGTAGAGGTATGTCAGTGTCAGTAGAGGTATGTCAGTGTCAGTAGAGGTATGTCAGTGTCAGTAGAGGTATGTCAGTGTCAGTAGAGGTATGTCAGTAGAGGTATGTCAGTGTCAGTAGAGGTATGTCAGTAGAGGTATGTCAGTGTCAGTAGAGGTGTGTCAGTAGAGGTATGTCAGTGTCAGTAGAGGTATGTCAGTGTCAGTAGAGGTATGTCAGTGTCAGTAGAGGTATGTCAGTAGAGGTATGTCAGTGTCAGTAGAGGTATGTCAGTAGAGGTATGTCTGTGTCAGTAGAGGTATGTCAGTAGAGGTATGTCAGTGTCAGTAGAGGTATGTCAGTGTCAGTAGAGGTATGTCAGTAGAGGTATGTCAGTGTCAGTAGAGGTATGTCAGTGTCAGTAGAGGTATGTCAGTGTCAGTAGAGGTATGTCAGTGTCAGTAGAGGTATGTCAGTGTCTGTATGTGTTTCCCACACATGTACCTTTACCTGGTTTCTGTCATTCCTCTTTATTCCTCTTTTCTTTCCGATGTTCACATATCTATCATCAGCAGGAAATGAGATTTAAAGACATAAACAAATACCAAAATGTTTTCTGGGAACTTTATTTTACTTTTTTTTTTTTGGCCTAATTGCTAGATATTTATAACACTTACCAAAAAATGGCCATTAATTTGAGTTTTGAAATTACAGAGTTATATTCAAATGAAGATACGGCATCTGTACGTCATTGGTTGGCTGTCAGAGGAAGCCAGCCTCTCATGTCCTGTCACTTTACTGATGTTGTGCGATCTCTTACTAACTCTTTCTTTTTCACTTCTCTACAACACATTCTTCTTCTCCTTACTATGGACATCCCTTTCTTCCTTTTCCTTCCTTCACTCATATGCATTTCCTCTATCCATCTCTTCTTCCTCCACCGTAACCCAATCCAATTCCACCATCCTCCATCCTATATCGCTCCCATTCTGTCTTCTTCATCTCTCTTCGTCATTTGTCTCATCTCCAACTCTCTACATCCTTTCATCTCTTATCTCTCCCTCTTTCTTCGTCTCTCTCTATCTCTCCCTCTCTTTTCCTCTATATTTTCATCTTTCTCTTCTTCCATCTCTGCCACCTTCGTTATTTTTCTCTGTGCATCCGCCATACCTCCTCTCTCTTAGGGCACCACCTCTCCCCCCAGACTCTGAAATGGAGGGAGTACCGGAGGAGGAATCCCCTGGGGGTGGACAGGTGCCCCTCGGGGGGGTCTACGGGGTCAGCCAGTCTGGATGGGATTGGTCGTAGGGGCGGGGCCAGGGGTCAGCGAATCACACGACGGAACGTGTTTGACTTCCCTTCGGCCTCTAGCGGCCACGCCCTGGGACGTCTTAATGGTGCTCATGAAGAACTTTCTCACTATGTGAATGAAGATGTGCGTGCGTGCGTGCGTTTAACTGTTTATGTCTGCGTTTCTACAGCCAAATTTACAGGGCTCTACTCAAACTACATGTGTGTTTTTACTTGGGTGTGTGTGTGGTTCTTTGTCCTATGTGCTTGTTTGTTTCCTCATCCTGTGTGTGTGTGTGTGTGTGTGTGTGTGTGTGTGTTTCTTCAGGTAAGTCAGTCAAGCAGCTGCAGTATTACAGTGACTTCCTGCCAGACTACTTCTCCCTGACAGAACGTCCTCCAGACGAGTTCTGTCTCTCTCCGGACGCCTCCTCTTCGTCATCGTCTTCCTCGTCCACACAATCACACGTGGCTGTCGACCTGCAGCAGAAAAGAGGTTAGAGAAGGCGTTTGTGTGTGTGTGTGTGTGTGTGTGCGTGTGGGTGTGCGTGTGCGTGTGCGTGTAGAGGAAGGTAGAGGAGGGATGATATAAGTGACTTAATATTGTGTATGACTCACCCTGTGTTCTCTGCTTCATCTGGAGGAATACTGCGTTGGTTATGCTGCAGTGTGAGCGTTAGACGCTTCTCTCCCTCTCGCTCACCCCCTCCCCCAATCTCTCCCTCTCTCTCACCCCCTCCTCTCTGAATGGGTGGGTGTTTCAAATACTTTCATGTCAATAATGGCAAATCTTCAAACGGGTCCCAGTTTAACACTGAAGCTCCTCGAGTGTGTGTGTGTGTGTGTGTGTGTGTGTGTGTGTGTGTGTGTGTCCTGTCAGATAGCTGTTCCACGTAGAATTAAACACTGTGTACATTCTGAAGCATCTGAATGATTAATAGAGAAATTCCCTCGTTTACAGATTTTGCTAATTAGCGCATCTTGTTTTGATGTTGGCCATGTGGGAGGAGCTAATTATCATTGTGCACATGTGAATGAACTGTGTTATTGTGAGATGAAAGCTGGTGACTGCTGTCTGTTTCGGACAACACTCACAGACGCTTCTTTCCTCCCCCCATCACTTCTTTCCTCCCCCATCACTTCTTTCCTCCCCCCATCACTTCTTTCCTCCCCCCATCACTTCTTTCCTCCCCCCATCACTCCGTTCCACCCTCCATCACTTCTTCCCCCCCCATCACTCCGTTCCACCCTCCATCACTTCTTTCCTCCCTCCATCACTCCGTTCCACCCTCCATCACTCCTTTCCTCTCTCCCTCCCTCCATCACTTCATCCCTCAGGTTTGGTGAAAGCCATTAACACGGCGGTTGATCTGATTGTGGCTCATTTTGGCACCAGCCGGAACCCTGATGTGAAGGTCTGTTCCTATATCTCATTTATATTTCCCTCTTACATTGGTTTCTTTATTTGGCCTAAAGACACTAAACTATTCTCTCCGTCACACTCCTCTCTCCCTGCTCCGTTCATTAGTCGAAGCTGGGGAACAGTTGGGTGAGTGCCAATGTGGGTCACCTGATCCTGAAGTACCTTTGTCCGGCCCTCCGGGAGGTCCTGGAGGATGGGCTGAAGGCCTACGTGCTGGACCTGATTATTGGACAGAGGCGTAACCAACCCTGGAACCTGGTGGAGGCCTCCACACAGCTGGGTACTGTATGGGGGAGTCGGGGGGAGTCAGGGGGGGAGTGGAGTGGGGGGTCGGGGAGGGAGTGGAGTCAGAGGGGGTTGAGGAGGAGGCCTGAGAGAGGATGATGACACTGATGCTTATAAGGATGATAAATATTGTTTGGATGATGTTTAGGATGATGTTTAGATGTTAAGGATGATGTTTAGGATGATGTTTAGGATGATGTTTAGATGTTTAGGATGATGTTTAGGATGATGTTTAGATGTTTAGGATGATGTTTAGGATGATGTTTAGGATGATGTTTAGGATGATGTTTAGGATGATGTTTAGATGTTAAGGATGATGTTTAGGATGATGTTTAGGATGATGTTTAGATGTTTAGGTGATGTTTAGGATGATGTTTAGGATGATGTTTAGATGTTAAGGATGATGTTTAGATGTTAAGGATGATGTTTAGGATGATGTTTAGATGTTAAGGATGATGTTTAGATGTTAAGGATGATGTTTAGATGTTTAGGATGATGTTTAGGATGATGTTTAGATGTTAAGGATGATGTTTAGATGATGTTTAGGATGATGTTTAGATGTTTAGGATGATGTTTAGATGTTTAGGATGATGTTTAGGATGATGTTTAGATGTTTAGGATGATGTTTAGGATGATGTTTAGATGTTTAGGATGATGTTTAGATGTTAAGGATGATGTTTAGATTATGTTTAGGATGATGTTTAGATGTTTAGGATGATGTTTAGATGTTTAGGATGATGTTTAGGATGATGTTTAGATGTTAAGGATGATGTTTAGATGATGTTTAGATGTTAAGGATGATGTTTAGGAGGATGTTTAGGATGATGTTAAGTTAGGATTTGTAATGGTCACCACACTATCATTATCTTGTCCCTTCTTTTACCTCCTCAGGCCCGTCCACTCGTCTTCTCCACAGCATGTTCTCTAAGGTCTCTCAGTTCTCTGAGCTCAATAATCACAGCATGAGACTCAATGCTTTCATATTTGGACTTCTCAAGTGAGTATGCTTCCTATAAACTTCCTAAGAAATCTCTTTCTTAAAAACCCTAAGCTCTAGTCCCAACTACTAGTTTCAACGCTAATGCCTAGTCCAAACCCTAACTCCAAGTCTAAACTCCTAGTATCAACCCAAACCCAATTTGTTCTCTATCGGCCTACCTGGCCAATAATCTTAGTCACAGCTTTTGGATGTGACTACTGTCTGTTATCTGTTACAGTTTGCGCTCTTTGGAATTCTGGTTCAATCACCTTTATAGTCATGAAGGTAAGTTACATGAAATACTCACAGTTCCGGTTGAGAAACCAGACAGTGAAATGTGTCTTAAGTCCAGGACTAGGTCTTCATTTGTGTCCTCCCCTCTCTTTCCACTCTCTCCCCCCTCCTGTCCTCCACTCTCTCTCCACCCTCCTGTCCTCCCCTCTCTCCCCCTCCTGTCCTCCCAACCCTATCCCCTCACCAGACATTGTAGCAGCTCACTACCACCCGTGGGGTTTCCTGCCGCTGTCCCAGGGACCCTGCCAGCCAATGTTTGAGGAGCTCCTCCTACTCCTGCAACCTCTGTCCCTGTTGCCCTTTGACCTCGACCTGCTCTTTGAGCCGCGATTGATCCAGAAGAACCAGGAACATCTGAGAAGTAAAGAGCAGCTCTGCTCCGCCTCAGCCGACCAGAGCCTGGACCAATCAAGGTCCTCCACATTTCAGCTCATGAGGGGGTGGAGCTCGGACTCACGCAGGGCGGAGTCAATAAGAGAAGCGCATAAGGACGACAAGGAAGGTTCTGGGACGGGGAAGAGAGAAAAGCCGGGGCTAAGGCGAGAGGGGACGTGGCCTAGGATGTACGCGGTGGGTGAGAAGGGACCTTGGGACGGGAAGACAACGAGAACAGGATCGGCAAGAGACGAGGACGCGGCGGAACGTTTAGAGTCCGGGCTTCTCGAGGCACACGTGGTGACGACAGAGTTAGGAACAGGCTTCGCAAACCTGTGGAGGGAGAGTGGCAGGGGGCGGGGTTTAGTGAGAAGAACAAAGGGGGTGGGAGGAGGGAGCCTGGCACAGGAGGTGGAGAAGGAGAGAAGGTCGGAGAAAAGGAAGGAGAGGGATTCGGTGGAGGAGGGTCGTCTGCGTCAGGAGCGGGATCGCCAGGCGGGCTGGTGGCACCAGCTCATGCAGAGCTCCCAGGTCTACATCGACCAATCGGCACACGGCGGCTGCAAGTTCGTGAAGAGCGAGAAGAGGAAGAGGTCGTCTGAAAGGCGGAGCCACAGCACAAGTCAGATCGCGCCCGGCAGGGAGAGCGTGGTCAAAGGGGCCGAGTCTAGCCAGGAGGACGATAGAAGCAGGAAGAGCAGTTCAAGCTCCAGTGGGGGCTCGTCCGGGTCCCGGGGAAGACCCTCCTGGATGGGGAGTCCACCAGAGTCTGTGCTCACCCAGGACAAGGATCCAGGACCTCTGGTGTGCGAGGACACATCGGCCCAGCCTGTCCCCCAGGCTGAAGGTTCCTCCCCGGGCCCGGGGATGCGTTGGAGCAGGCTGTTTGGGTCCAACATGGGTAGTGCTGGATCTCCATCCAGGCAAACTGGAGCTGATCAGAGGCCTGTCAAAACCCAGAAGAGCCGGTGAGTGATATTGAAGTGGCATTAAAGAGACATTCATGGAATATTCTTAAGCATTTCCGGTAATACAGTATTTGTTTTCAACTGAGACGTTTTATTTTAAAACCTGCCAAGTCATTTAGAGTGATGCATCTTTGCACTGTGTGTCCTACTCAGGCTGCCGTCCGGCTGGTTGGTTGGTCTGGATATGTCTGTTCTGGACCTGGTAGCTCAGACAGTGGGAGCCGGAATGGTGAAGAGGGTGGAGCCTTCAGCACCTCCAGCCAGTCCCACTGTGAACCAGCCCTCTCCATCTAATCAGCTGCCACAAGAGACACAAACCGAACAGCCATGGTAATGTCCTACTTGTTGACCCTATCAGCTGTATTTGTATATTTTATACATGTGTATACACATATAACATCTATGGATTAATTACATAAATCACAACCCAATTGATCCGCTGGTTCCACTCTACTAAACAAATGAACGTCACATTTTACTAGCGACTATTTTGCCCTCAACTCTCTCTACTCCCTCACCCCCTTCCACTCTTTCTCCGTCTCTCTCCTGCTTCCTTCTCTCCTGCACTCTTTCCTTCTCCCTCTCTCTTTTCTCTTCCCTCTCTCTGTCGCACGTTCTCTCCTTCGCCCTCCCCCTTTTCTCCCCCTCTCCCTTACTCTCTTTCTCCCTCCAACATTCTCTCTGTCTTTCTCCAGCATGGTGCGAGCTCTTTGCCACCACATCGCCACGGAGCCCGACCAACTGAGTTTCCAAAAGGGAGATGTTCTGAGGGTCCTGAGCCGGGCCGACTCTGACTGGCTACTCTGCTCCCTGGGGACCCAAAAGGGCCTGGTGCCCATCATCTATGTTACCCTCAGGAGCCTGGGTGACAGCCAGGGGCCCCATGGGCCACACTGACTCCGATTTGGATCGGTGGGAAAGTACCGGAATTGTTTGACACCACTGACCCTCGGGGTCAGAGTAGGGGTGACAGGATGAGGAGGTTTGAGGGATGAGGATTCGAGGATGAAGGTTGGAGGATGAAGGTTGAGGCGTTTGAAGGTGAAGGATTCAGTGGGTCAAAGATGGATCGGCAGTCGCTGCAAAAGAAACGATGGATTCTGAGGAGTTCCATGTGTAATTACTGTACTGCAGAGATGAACATGACACGTACAACCACATAGTAAAAATCACACATTAACACCCACTAGCGTATGGAAATATGCAGGCACAAACACACACTTCTCAACGCATGCATATACACTATACTCATGCATGTATATATTGAAAGACGCGCACAAACACACTGACATACATACATACATACACACACACACACACACATACACACGCACTAACCAAACAGTTTGAGGACCTCTGACAGTATAAGATGAGGTTAGCTACAAAGACTGCCTTAGCTCAGCCATCGTGTTAACAGAATACCACACATAGCTGGGCTTCAACATGTTTATGGATTACACTTTATATATAGCCATGTCACACGTTGAATGTCAATGCTTTGGTAATGCTAAATGCTAGTGCTAATGCTAGTGGTACAAATGCTATTGCTAATGCCAGTAGTACAAATGCTAGCGCTGATGCTAGTGGTACAAATGCTAGCGCTGATGCTAATGGCCGACATCAGAGGATTGCTTGTAATTGAATGGATCCACAGCTCCATCATACTCCTTGACTTACTTCATTTCCATAAAGCCTGGACACCCCCATGCGTAGGACGTCAGTGAGTAGTTTTGTTACGAAACACAGAAATACATAAAAATGGACAACATTTTTTGTGTGATCTAGCTTCCATCTCTCTGTGCGGATTCATTAACAATGGACAGTCGACCGGTTTGAACTGTTTTAATTAATCCTCATCCGCAGGTATCCATCGCCTTGACAACCCAACTGTCAAATCGGAAACAATGACTGGACAAAACAAGAACATCTTTCCGACTCCGCCGGTCAATTCCAGTTTGTTTTGATCGATGGGATAAACTGAACTGAGCTTGGCCCTGATGCATGTAACCTAGCAACCGCCAGACATCGCTTTGTTGTTTCACTTTCTCCTTGTTATGAACCCGAACCCTTAGCCCCGCCCACATGCTCCCTTACAATTGCACATATTTCGGAGAGGGGACGGACTGCACCATGAGTACAGACCAGACTTAGAGATAGACATAGAAAAGGCTATGTTAGAGTTTGAGCTGTATATGTGTCCGTATAGCGATCCATGCATATTGTATCGGCCAATAACAACTTTAATATATTATTATTTATTATTTTTGAGGAATTTAACGACGGTGGAGGTGAATGAAGAACTAAGGATGTCCAATGAAAGCAAGGCCTGGTTTTGGAGGTCTGTTCAGGGGTTTAGCTATAAGCTGTTGGGAGACGGTTGTATACCCCCTAGTACAAAGACTCAATCAGGGTTTTGAAGTAATTAAAATCTATTGAATGATTCTGGTCCCGTTTGACGAAAACAATGTAAGGAACCGATGTTTCTCACGTCTGTCTGAAAGTGCTTGACGGAGAATCACAGAGAGGACAGTCGTTCTGGAACCTTCTAGCCCTAACCACTGGAAACAGCCATTGGTCCTTTCGTGACGTTTTTTACATGGTACGGTGTGTCCAATCAGCTGCTTTCCCGGGGAAAAGTGTGTGTGAATTATCCAGAGAGGAAAACATATGCAGGCTTGGAGGCGTCTTAAAAGAAACGCCAACGTGTGTTCTTGTTAACTTCTGGGGACAGTTATTGGTTTGAGATGTGGCCTTAGGTTCAGATTGAGCTTTACATGAAATCTAGAGCTGGCAACAAGGGTGAGGAGTTAAGACCCCCAGATTATTTTCAAAATTATGTATAACGCCCACTGTGCTAGGTCACTGTGTTTTGTAGAGCCTCACAATCTGAATCCAGAGTACAATTATAAAGTAACTTTAAAACAAATGGTCTAGCAAAGCTTATTTGCGGGGACAAATTAAAAAATGTATTGGTTGACCTAGCTTGTCAGTATTTTTTCTGAAATTTTGTTGTACAGTTTAATTTTTTTATATAGTTTTTGGCTTTTTTATTCCACAAAATAATTCATTATTTTTGTTAGCTTGGAATTGTACATATATTTAATTTTTTCTGAATATTTACATTTTGAAGGATTGAGACATAATAAGCTAATATGGGTTCTCAGCTACTGTATTTTAATATGTTATTGTGTTGTCAACAAGCATTTTGTAAATGTATCACAGTGTTAGCATAGATGCTACCCTTAATACTGTGTGTGAAATATAGTTGATTCAATGGTTAAAGTACATTGCATGGAGATAGATAGCTGCCAAATTATGATAAGTAAATAAAAATACGTTTGTTTGGCATTTTGGCATATATCTATCGCCATTACAGGATGGATGAATGAGTGATATATTTAGGACATTTGCTAGAAAGGACGGAAATGTGCAGGAAATGCATCGAAGGCGTGTCAGACATGCAGGACAATGTCTCTGACTACTCAGTCTTCCAGGCAGTTTGCTCTTCATTGACATCCTCTGGTTGATGCAGTCACATGTGACAGACTGTGTTGTCATGTAATGATCAGCTGGAGTAGTGAGAAAGAGTGAGAGAGACATTTGAAATGTCAGTGTTATGATGCAGATGACTTTCCCTCCGTAATAGTGACCTCTAGTGGCCACAGTTGGGTACGGTTTCTATGGAGTTACATTTGTCTCAAAAAGAACAAACAAAATTATTGCTATTGCAACCAAAAAATATGTATTGCAAACAAAAAAATAAATATTGAATGCAAAACATCCACGCAAAGGTATCGAGATCCGCAAGAAATCCAAACGTTTTAAATGCAAAGACAAATGTATTGCAGTTTTTTTTCTATCTCTGCTTACGTTGACATGGTTTTTGATCTCGTTCTTTTTTTGCAGTTGCGAGTTTAGGTTTTTGCTCTCGGTTTCTTTTTTTGCAGTTGCGAATTTTTTGACACAATTGTAACGTGTGGGCGGGGTTTAGATGACTTCCAAGAAGACGGGTCTCCATTGGTCAGCCGGATTTCGAGCAGTAGATTGCATTGTCACGATGGCTGGGCAGCCGGAACGTGGCTTTTTGCAGCCTCAGGTGGTATGCTCACAAACTCACTTTATAGTATTGGGTTTTGTTCCTAGACATTTTACATTTATACAGTATGTCTGCCATCGTGACATAGACGAATGAAATTCAAAGAATACAATCAACTGCTTGAAATCCGACTGACCAATGGAGACCCGTCTTCTTGGAAGCCATCTAAACCCCGCCCACACGTTACAATTGTGTCAATAATTCGCAACTGCAAAAAAAGAAACCGAGAGCAAAAACCTAAACTCGCAACTGCAAAAAAAGACCGAGATCAAAAACCATGTCAATGTAAGCAGAGATAGAAAAAAAACTGCAATACATTTGTCTTTGCATTTAAAACGTTTGGATTTCTCGATACATTTTCGTGGATGTTTTGCATTCAATATTTATTTTTTTGTTTGCAATACATATTTTTTGGTTGCAATAGTAATAATTTTGTTTGTTCTTTTTGAGACAAATGTAACTCCATAGGTTTCTTGCTCATATACTTGCAATTGAAACGTAAAAAATACCCTGAAAGACCCAATCCATCCCCCGTGTTACTCTCTCTCGCTTGCCCCATTTACATTTCTTCAAGTTATTACTTCTGATAATGTCCTGGTCTTGTCTGTATACCCTTAAAACATCTGATCGAAACCGGATCACGATGTGGCTTCTAATCATCTACACCTAGATATATGGAAGCTGTCAGAACCTGGTCAAGATCCGGACACCATGTCAGCCCCATGTTTATACGGGCCTGTCCTGGTCCCCTCGTCCGTGGTCCAGTAGTGATAAGCCGTTAGTCGTGCTTTTATTCTGTAGCACCAGTGACACCACTTCTCTTGTGCTGTCACCTGTCTAATTGATGCCCACTTCACTCTTGTTCCCCCGTTTGCCAGCCTCCTGTGATTTGATGCTATGACGATATGTCTGGGACAGCATCTCGTCCATGCTATATAATGACGTCTATGTATGAGATGATCAACGTACTATAGATGTTAATAACAACGTGCTCATGTGATCACAACTTCGCATGTCTCCCTTGTCATTTATTTCTACCACGCACTGATTGCCGTTACACGATGCGTTTTTACTTTTTGCCCTCTAGGGGGTGTTGTTATTCCACAGTCTGCATTTCGGGTCACCCACTATGTTTGCGATATGGGTTTTCAGGGCTAGTAACCTCTGGTTCTGGGACTTCTCGTGCTCTGGAAACATTTACACAATGTTCTCTAGGACCTTTGTATGACATGTAATCACATATTTCATGAATTGATGATTTCATGCATTATGGTTAATATAGAGCTATATAAAGTGATCAAGTTTTTATGCAGAAACATGGAAATTGGTAATAGCTTTTGGCTTTTTCAATGTTCAAAAATATAATATTACGACTCTCAATAGTAAACGTCTTTAACCGTTATGACTCATAGACCAACTAAAAGAACATTGTTTCTGTATTACGTATTTCTAAAATAACATTTACTCAAACTATCAAAACCTGAATGTGTCCGTATTTAATTAATGACGAATGTGGAGTAGGCCTACAATGGAGCCAAAAACAAATCATGTAACGAGTGTATTCATTTATTAATGTGTTATTCTTTTCATGGGCATTATACTAAAGTCACCATATCCCTGTCTGATTCCATGTAAATAGAAACTATTCCCTGACATTAACTGTAAGGGAAGTCACCGCGCAGGTTGCTTGGTTTCGTTTCTCTTTTAACTGAAACTGCATGTTTGGACTGCTTGTCCATGGCAATGGTGAAGACCGCATAAGCACTCTCAGGAAGCCGTGGTTTCCGCACGTGGCGAGTGGAGACGCAAACGAGTTCACTTTTGCGGCATTTCTTCAGAACAATGCAAACATTGTATTGCATCAGAACTCACAGACAGAGGTGAAGGAAAGTGTGAACATGTTCTGTGGAAAGTAAAGAGTTAATTCTTGTTCCTGTTTACAGAGCGTTTCTCATTCGCACTCCAAAGAAGAAGTGATTGCTGGCTGTGTGCAAGTGCACAATGACTGTTATATCTACACAGTGTTAGGTTGCCGGAGAAGCCGGTGTAGCCGAGGCAGGAAAATAGCCTGTAATGGTTAGCCTGTAATGGTTAGCATGGTGCTACTAGAAGAGTGTCATGGAAGGCTACAAAAAACTAGATTGAGGAGTTGGTGTATCTCAGTGGTGGAGTGCATGCTTTGTATGTATGATGTCCTGGGTTCAATCCCCAGCTGCAATTGTTCTCAATCGGCCTACCTGGTTAAAAGGTTGTATAAAATAAAATAATAATTGAGCCCCCTCTACACCTTTACACGTACCCCCATCGATCACGTTCCCAGGACCTTAGAGAGGATCACGATAACAGTTGTGCAGGCTTGGACATGTAAGCACCATTTTGAGAACGCCACACAATGCAACGAAGACGGTATACAGCTCCATCTTTGAGCTGTGTTGATGAGGGTCTTCTTTCTATTCCAGTGAATATAATAAAGACTCATTGTATTGACACTGCGCTTTTAGAAGACCCAAAGACAATTTACAAAACGAAAAAGGGAGAAATCCGACAAAACGCTGTGGGATGCTGTGGGATTTGGGCAATGATTATGGGAAGGCTGATTTAAACAGATCAGTCTCGAGGCGTTGCTGGAAGATGGAGATGTTCTCAGAGTCACGGGTGATTTGGGAGAGAAAGTTTCATAGCCCGGCAACAACCCTGGAGAACGATCTGTAACCAAGCCTTTGTGTTTAGTCTTGGGTATTGATGAGGGGACCTGCAGATCTGGAATGTCTGGGGAGGGATGGTCTGAGTTTGGAAATGTTACGGAGATGGAAGAATGAAGATTTTAGAGAGATTACTGCATTCCTACAGGCGAATCGACACTTTGGGAATATTGTGTGGACCAGGTTGGCCTGGGTAAGTTTGGCCTACGTATGTTTCTAATGTTAGAGGGCATAGATTCACCACTGACAGACAGTTACAATAAAGGAACAGTGACACAGACACAGGAAGCGAGAAAACATAAGAGAGATACTGAGTTGAACAGGTCACACAGAGCTTTCAGAGTGTGTGTATGTGTGTGTGAGTGTGTATGAATATATCGTAACGGGAAGGGGCACACGGGAAATGGCACTGTTGGGTGTTAAGAAAAGAGAAGTGTTTAGATGAGTTTAGGGGGTAAATAATGACTAACAGAGAAAAATCTGTTGTGATCAGGAAGATGTTGTTGATAAACTACCGAAAATACCCAAAAACCACGGTCGCAACAGTAAAATCAACAAAGAGGGGCGTTATCCACGTGCCTGTATTTTGAAAAAAATAGATGTTGTTGTTTCTTTACACGTTTGGAGCATGTGCCCAGATTAGTTAGAACTTGTGAATTCCGATGACATGGACAGTTCCCCAGAGTGAGGCTGCCCGGTAGCTCTGGGGTGAGATGAGCTCTTCCTCACACCTCCACAATTAAACAATGCCCACAGAATCCTGAGTCCCACTATGGCGGCTGGGAAATGTCAGTTTGTTCTATTTAAAGCCTCGGTAGTGTAGTAAAAGTTACCGCAACTGCTGTCTGAGAACCCAACTCCAACTTTTGTTAATTCAGCTATATGCAGGAAGCCCCCGTCACAAGGAAATACTACAGGTTACTGGCTCACTTGAAGTCCTACGCATGGTTAAAATAAAATCCTGGAGATTGGAAACTTCCCCCCATTTCCAGGTAGACAGCCCCTTCCCGGGGAGCCACTCCCCCTTCCCAGCTAGCCACCCCTTCATTCCAGGGAGACAGCCCCTTCCCAGGGAGCCACTCCCCCTTCCCAGTGAGCCACCCCCCTTTCCAGGGAGAAAGTCCCTTCGCGGGGAGTAATAAGTCCACGTCCGAAAAATGAACTGAAGCCTTAAAAGTTTTTAATAAATTCTACAACCTTCACTCTGCCTTACAGTGAAATTCATATTTTAAGCAACACAACACTCGATTAATGTCATAACAGTCACGTTGTGTGTCCTGTTCGGGTCTGGGCTTTCTTCATTCAGCTTCTTTACCCTGGAAAAGAAAAAGAAACCATAGATCATTATTCATTATGGATATGCGGATGTGCACATCATCCAGGTGTAGGAGTAGCTTTAGATCTGACCTTTCCACCGTCGCGGCTCTTGGCTCTGAGCTTGTTGACCTGAGTCTCAGCGATGTCAGCACGTTCCTCAGCCTCCTCCAGCTCATGCTGGACCTTCCTGAACTTGGCCATGTGCTGGTTGGCTGCTTCCTCCTGGGAGACAAAGAGGCAGAAACGTTGCAGGTTCTGACTTTAACAGTTTTGAATCTTTCTACGTTGTCCCATTTTATGTATTTCCCATTTGATGCAGAGGTGAACCAGAAGGAAACTCATAACAGAGGACCACACCTGGCAATGGGTCTGTGAGAACATTATGTGTAAAATCTTGCCACGTTTGGTATTTTAATTAAACAGAGTGCCATATATATTATACTGACTCGTCTATTACTGTTCTGTGACCTGTCAAATGTACCTGTCAAATGCTTTACATAGAACCCAGGAAGTTCCCCTGCTTCCTCGGACGGAAATAGTAGAAAATGTAAATAAGTAAAGATATTAACTGTGACTCACCGCTTCCTCTGCCTGTCTCTTGTAGGCCTTCACTTTCAACTGCAGCTTGTCCACTAAGTCCTGAAGTCTGCAAACATTCTTCTTATCCTCCTCAGTCTGTAGACATGCCAATGTGTTTTACACAATTCATCAGACTGTTGTGGACCCGTTTTCCCCGACCCCCTAGCTACGTGTAAAATGTCATGCACAGGACTTGCTCATCGAAGAAGGTCATCATTATGTAAAGATTAATTGTTTGGGAAATAGATTGTACACTGGTCCTGAAGACCCACAACATGAGTTACTTCTCTGCACGGTGAAAAACCTCAGTCTACATAAGATTGTACTTTGTGTGTATGAAAGTGGATCAAATGCTGCCTGTATCCTGATGTGAGAACAGTACTCGTATGTTAAACATGGCTCGTACCTGATAAGTGAGCTCTTTGACTCTGCGCTCGTACTTGCGGACCCCCTTGACCGCGTCCACACCTCTCCTTTGCTCCGTCTCCACCTCGGCCTCGAGTTCACGGACCTGTGAAGGAGAAACGCGCTTAGGTGTTTGTTTGAGGTGGTAAAAGCTGACAAAACGTCTGTATCAAGCGTATAAACCTGCATCACACTGCTGGACCTATTGCCATCATAGTCAGCTAATCGTTTAAAGCTTCTAGACCAGGTACATCTCCTGTCATCCAACCGGCCATTAACTCACCCTGGACTCCAGTTTCTGGAGCTGCTTCTTGCCTCCCTTCATGGCCAGATTCTCAGCCTCATCCAGACGGTGCTGCAGGTCCTTCACTGTGACCTCCAGGTTCTTCTTCATCCTCTCCAGGTGAGAGCTGGTGTCCTGCTCCTTCTTCAGCTCCTCAGCCATCATGGCCGCCTAAAATTGTTAATTTATGATCCAAGTCGCAACCGACAGTAATATCACTAGAGAGACAATTCTCTTCACACAAGCTACCAATGTTCTGGCAAGCGACAGAAACATCTGTTTACGCTTAAGGTCATGACCGTGTCAATCATGATGTCCCTTCCAGATATCATGTTGTTGACAAACAGCCCAGAGACCCATCGAATTGATGCTAAGTAAAGGACTCACATCCGTGATGGCCTTCTTGGCCTTGTCTTCTGCATTCCTGGCCTCCTGGACGATGTCCTCCACGTCACCCTGGACCTGCACCAGGTCACCCTCCAACTTCTTCTTGGTGTTCAGAAGGCTGGTGTTCTGGAGGAGAAATCAGGACACTGTTCGACTTTTTATTGATACTGCCAACATTGTGAACACTGAAAGCGAGCACAAGTCCAGGTGCGTGTAAACGATGTCCATTAGAAAAGGTTTCTGAGTGCAGCAGTCCAACTGGGAGTGCAGCAGTCCAACGCGATCACTGGCGTCTATCAGCTCAGTCTCCGCCACTTTGCGTCCTCTCTCTGTCTGTTCCAGAGCAGATCTGAGCTCCTCTATCTCAGCCACCATCAGACCGTTCCTGCGCTCCACCATGGCCACCTGCTCCTTCATGTCATCTAACGCGCGGACGGCGTCGTCAAGGTGCAGTTGGGCATCCTGGGATTTACGATAACAACGGTTAGTTTGGTCTCAGGGGCAACTTGAGGGGACATGATCAGTGATATAAATGTTGTGGTAGAAATGATCTCTGCGAAAAATTGCTCCGCTCTTCAGTTTCGCCGTTCCTTTGGTTTAGGGCAATGTTCACATTGTTTAGCCGGGTTTCTCAGTCTCATTACCTTGAGCTGTCCCTGGACGTTCCTCAGCTGTTTCTGGGACTCAGCAGCCTGCCTGTTAGCGTGGCTCAGCTGGATCTCCATCTCGTTCAGGTCTCCCTCCATCTTCTTCTTCACCCTCAGAGCGTCGTTCCTGCTCCTGACCTCAGAGTCCAGGGTGCTCTGCATGGAGTCAAGCACCCTCTGGCTGTTCCTCTTGATCTGCTCCATCTCCTCGTCCTTCTCAGCCATCTTCCTGTCCACCTCACTCTTGAGCTGGTTCAACTCCAGCTGAACACGAAGGATCTTGGATTCCTCATGTTCCAGTGTGCCCTGGACCAGAAACACAGACAGGTAAACCGTCTTCCATACATTGTTTAAATAAATGCCAAACATAAGGACCATTTGAATGTTGCTGACGCTGCCTAGTGGCATAGCGTTTCTCATCCAATAGTAGTCGTTTTCACCTCAGCCTCCTCCAGGGCAGTCTGGATCTCAGACTTCTCTGTCTCTACGGTCTTCTTGGCCTTCTCCAGCTCATGGATGTTCTTGCCAGTCTCTCCGATCTGTTCAGTCAGATCAGAGATCTCCTCTGCAGAGGAAATCAACAATAAACATGCTGTTGCTAAGATTTTAGTTTCCTCCCAGACAGTTTGTTTGGCAGTGAACCCAGGTCATGTGCTTGATTGGGATTGTGGGTTGTTGAGGAATACAAAATGTATAACAGTCATTTGGATCAATGTCATTTGTGATGATTGCAATTCCCTCAGTTTTTTTTTCAAAAAAAAAAAAAGTCTAACTGTCCAGTTCTCACGTTGCAGGTTCTTGTTCTCTCTCTTCAGAGTCTCCAGATGATCCAGGGCCTCCTCGTAGGAGTTCCTCATCTTGAAGAGATCCGTGCTCATAGTGCGCGCCTCCTTCTGTGCTCCTTCCAGTTCAGCCTGGCCCTCCTCATACTTCTGCTTCCACTCTGCCAGAACCTTAAGAACATCCAAGGGACTTTTATTTTAATTATTTGATTATTATGGGTATAGGCAGTTTGTAATCTACATCTTCCAATGGGAACATTTCTCTGATCATATCGTCTATATAACCTTGTCAAAGTTCCTCTGCTTCTTGTCGAGGTTGGCAGCCATTGCGTTGGCTCTCTCCACATCAATCATGAGGTCCTCCACCTCTCCCTGCAGCCTCTGCTTGGTCTTCTCCAAGGAGGCGCACTTGGAGTTGATTGCCTCAATTGCCTCTTCTGCCTCCTGCAGACGTTGGGCCAGCTTTTTCCTGATGGACGACAGGTTTTATGTTGATTTTTTTCGCTACACCAATGCTACGGCACACAATGATTTGCTTGTGTTGTCATTGTTTAGGCTCACTCACTTGGCTTCTTCCAGCTCCTCGGTGCGCTGGATGGCATCAGTTTCATACTTGGTCCTCCACTGTGCCACCTCACCGTTAGCCTTCGACAAGCCTCGCTGGAGCTCTGCCTTGGCCTCCTGCTCCTCCTCAAACTGCTCCCTCAGGAGCTCACAGTCATGGCGGGCAGACTGGACTCCGTGGGCCAGTGCGTTTTTAGCCTGCGATCAAGAATGAAAGACGAGGGATTAGACAGACGGCAAAATAAATTACTGCAGAAGTGTCTTGTTCAATTGTATTTCCAAACTCTTTGACCATTGGAGGCCATTTTGGTTTCTTACCTTGATCTCCTCTTCAATCAGCCTCTTCATCTCCTCAACTTGCTGGGTGAAGGCCTGCTTGCCTCTGGTCAGCTGAGACACCAGAGATTCCTTCTCTTCAAGCTGGCGACCGAACTCACCTGCAAGAATAGAGAACCAGTTTGTCAACGGGATCTGTCGTGCTCTACGCACTAAGTACAGCACGTAGCTCTGCCTAACAGTGTCTTCTAAAATGTAAATTGTTTGGTATACAACTATGTGGACCGGACTGTACGTGTGCTACTGAAACTAAGCCTTCGTTTTTCATTTTTAAAAGTACCATTTTCTGTCAGCAGTCTGGCCCTCTGTGCACTAATGTCGTTGACCTGGCGAACGTTTTCTTCATTCTTAGTCTTGATCTCGCTCAGTTGGTCCTCAAGAGTATGACACATCTTCTCCAGATTTCCCTGTTAGTGAAACATTTCATCAATGCTTTTGGTGACAAAAAAATTCCAGCAAATACTTTTCTACCTAGTTGTAACAGCATGTCGCTCAAGATAAGAGATAAAAGATATCACCAAAAAGTAAAAGTTATCTTGAATTACAATGTTGTTCACTCTCATTAACAGCACTACTCACCTTAGCCTTGGCGACAGCCTCCATGTTACTGGAGAGATCATCAATCTCCATCTTGTACTCGCTCTTCTCCTTCTCCAGCTTCTGCTTGACGCGCTGCAGGTTGTCGATCTGCTCCCCGAGTTCAGCCACACTGTCGGCCTGCTTCTTCCTCAGAGCCGCTGCCGTGGCCTCGTGCTGTAGGGTGGACTCTTCAAGATCACGACGCAGCTTCTGGAACTCAGCCTCACGCTTCTTGTTCATCTCGATCTGGGCGGCAGTGGCTCCTCCGGCCTCCTCCAGCCTCTCGCTGATCTCCTCAAGTTCCCTGGAGAGATCTGCCCTCTGCTTCTCCACCTTGGCCCTGGCAGCACGTTCAGCCTCGATTTCCTCCTCCAGCTCCTCAATACGGGCCTAAAAAAGAGCAGAGGGGACAAACAATTGAACCTCACAAAATACTAGTGCTATGCTAACGTGGCAAAAAATATAAATATTTTGCTGGAATTTACTCAGATATGTTATTTCTTGTACTGTAATTTAGATCTGGTACAATACCTGGAGTTCCTTGATCTTCTTCTGCAGCTGAGATCCCATCGACTGTTCATCCTCAATCTTGCTGAGGAGCTGAGCAGTCTCAAAGTCTTTCCTGAGAAAGCATCATATAGATGTCAACTACTCGTTATATAGTTAAGAATTGTCAGAATAGTGTAATACCATGTCATACTGTTAATGTGATAACATTATGTGTTATGAAGAAGCATTATTTTGGTCAATATGAAAGGTAATACTGTAGTGATGTTTTTAGTTTACTTCTTGAGTTTCTCATCAGCCTGCTGTTTGTCATTCTCTAGGTCCATTATGGATTCCTGGGCCAGTTTCAGATCTCCTTCCAGCTTTCTCTTGGCTCTCTCCAGGTCCATACGGAGCTTCTTCTCTTGCTCCAGGGAACCCTCAAGCTGCAAGACAAAACACATTGTTCATATCTCAACAACTGAAGATAATATTATCTTGCACCTTGAACAACATGTTTATCTCGACTCACATCGTCCACTTGCTGTTCCAGCTTGGTCTTGGCCTTGGTCAGTGTGTTCACTTTGTCCTCCTCTGCCTGCAGGTCATCCAGTGTCTGCTGGTGGGCCTCTTGGAGGGCTTTCTTCTCCTTTGTCAGCTTCGTTACACTCTCCTCCACAGAGGACCTCTCCTCTGTCAGGTTTTTAACCTAAAAACAGACTTAAAAGTCACTTGGCGGTCGCCAAAATTAATTTATTTCAGATTAGAAATATCTAATAAGTACTGACGATTCTAAATGCCAGAGCAAGTAAACATTTTAAGAAAATGAAACTTAAATCCCATTTTTGTCAAGATATGTTTTCAGTTGATCCTTTATCAGATCGACTCTTTACGGTTACTTTTAGAGACACCAGACCTTGTTCTCAGTGGCGTGCTTCTCCTTCTCCACTTTGGCCAGGGTGAGCTCCAGGTCATCAATGTCCTTCTTCAGCTCAGAACACTCGTCCTCCAGCTTCCTCTTCTTGGCCGTCAGCTCGGCATTCATCTCCTCCTCGTCCTCCAGCCTCTCGGCCGTCTCTTTGAGTTTGGCCTCCAGCTGGATCTTGCTCTTGATGAGTCCCTCACATCGTTCCTCGGCATCGTTCAGATTTTCTGAATTCTAGTTTCCTCACAGGAGAACAAGCAAATCAGCTGCATTTTATTGGAATAATGTAGACTTAAATATGTGTGTCCATATGTTGTGTGTTTATATTAAAGCGTGAGTAAACTCGTAGCTCCCTCACAGATGCCACTTCAAGCGCCAGGTCGTTCTTCTCTTGAAGCAGGGACACCATCTTCTCCTCCAGCTCCTTCTTCTTTGCCAGGGCCTTGGTGAGATCTATTTTCATCTTCTCAAAGTTCTCCTTCATGTTGGCCAGCTCTTTCTCAGTCTCAGCGCTCTTCAACAGTGGCTTGATCTTGAAGTACACCTTCATCCATGGCCAGGTTTTGACGTTCATGAACGAGCGGATGTTGTACTGAATGGTGAAGACGGCGTCTCTGGATGACAGAATGGATAAAGCGACACAGAGATTAAGTCTTAAACATACGTGCTGTGTTTACATAAAGACCAAAAGCAAAACCCCTAAACTAAACCAAAAACTAAACTCCAACTCATCCAGAGAATATCAAAAAGATTTACTTAATCAGTGAATAGGTTCTTCACAATAACCTAAGCAAAGATCTAATCTTTTCTGATATTCCTCACCTCCTCTCCATCATCTTGGTGAACTCTCTCCTCATGAGGAACCCACGGCTGAGAGCCTGAATCAAGCCAACCAGAGCGGCCAACTTCTCATCTCTCATCTCCTCCAGGACGCCCAGCAGACCGGCCTTGAAGAACACCTGAAGCCCAGGTAGACCCTGTTCATTATGCACACGGGCTGGGGGTGACCAAAAGTTCAGCCACCCCATTCTAACACAACTCACGGAGTGTTTCATCTGTAACGGTAGCCTTTTTTCATTTGTTCAATGGAATGTAAAATATATATACAAGTGGAAAGATCGACTGGATTGAGGTGAATAGTTTACATAACGGACCAACCTTGGTGTGTCCAAACTGACAAGTTGGTCATATGGTTCCAGGTGCGGTTCCCCCGTTATACATCAGCACATGTGTGTGTGTGTGTGTGAGTGAATGTACCTCTGCTTGAAGTCAGCGTAGATTATTCTGCTGGGGAAGCCCTTCCTGCAGATCCTGATACCTTCTAGTACACCATTACACCTCAGCTGGCGGATGACCAGGAAGTTCTCCATCAGACCTGGAAACACAAACAAAGCGTGCGTCAATACGAACTAAAACAGGCAAGTGGTTAGTCTTGTGGACGTTACTAATTCTGTACTTTCATACCCGGAGTCTTTGACTCGTTGGGGATCAGGCAGCGCACAAAGTGAGGATGAGTGCTCCTCAGGTTGGGCATCAGCTTGCCCAAGTTCTCCTGCACGAGGAGGTTTCCGAATATTGATAATCAACATAAAGAAAACACTGAAAACACAGTGTCAGTACTAGTTATATACAAATACATTCACTTGTGAGTGGCTCTGGATGAGAGCGTCTGCAGCTGACTTTAATGTAAACGTGCATGTAAATAGACAACAGTCAAACAGCTCACCCTGAATTGGGAGGACACAGTCTGCATGGAGCCACCCTTTTCTTGGCTCCTTTCTTACTTGATGCCTCCGCTGAAATGTACAAGACAATTAATTGACAAGAGGGTCGAGGCCACACTTTTCTTGTACTATAACGTCTTCTATGTGAATAGGTTATCCCATTTAATAAGAGAGAAATGGTGATATGTTGAACAGCACGCGGGTGCACATGTTTTTGACGCGATGCCAGTCTTACTTTCAACTGGCGCTGCGACATACAGAGTGGCCAACAGCTTGACTGAGGACTTTCCGTACAGCTGAATAACTGAGTCGTTCAGGGGGTCCTTGTTCTTCTCCAGCCAGCCAGTGATGTTGTAGTCCACAGTGCCGGCGTAGTGAACCAATGAGAAGTGGGCCTCTGCCTTTCCTTTGGCTGGCTTGGGCTTCTCAAACGCCTTGGTCTTGCCAAGATGCTGGTCGTACAGCTTGTTCTTGAATGTTGTGTCTGAAGACTTGGGGAACATGCACTCCTCTTCAAGGATGGAGAAGATGCCCAGTGGCTATAAATTAAAGGAATGTTTTCTTTTTAAATGTTATAGGATTATATGAAAATGTATGTTTTAACAGTCAATTATGCAGCACCCCTGGTATTAGTTAATATCTCCTACATTGCTCTCCATAACCTTTCTGTGAGCCATAAGCTTTTCCCTATAAGCTGTAATCATTACAGAAGTCTCACCTTCTCAATAAGCTCAATACAGGCAGCCAAGTCCATGCCGAAGTCAATGAATTCCCAGATGATTCCCTCCTTCTTGTACTCTTCTTGCTCCAGGACAAACATGGTGTGATTGAAGAACTGTTGCAGTTTCTCATTGGTGAAGTTGATGCACAGCTGTTCCATGCTGTTGTACTGTTGATGGGATGTCAAACACGACCATTATCATCAGACGACTGCAAATCCACTCAATAACATCGATTTCTTTCCGTCGCGTACTCACGTCAAAGATCTCAAATCCGGCGATGTCGAGCACACCGATGTAGAACTGCCTTGGGTTCTTGGTGTCCAACATCTGGTTGATACGGACGACCATCCACAAGAACATCCTCTCATAGATGGACTTGGACAGGGCACTCACGGAATTATTCACCTGCAGAGACAATGAATCAGGATGTAACATAGATGTGTAGTAACATAGATGTGTAGTAACATAGATGTGTAGTAACATAGATGTGTAGTAACGTAGATGTGTAGAGACATAGATGTGTAGTAACATAGATGTGTAGAGACATAGATGTGTAGTAACATAGATGTGTAGTAACATAGATGTGTAGTAACATAGATGTGTAGTTACATAGATGTGTAGTTACATAGATGTGTAGTTACATAGATGTGTAGTAACATAGATGTGTAGTTACATAGATGTGTAGTAACATAGATGTGTAGTAACATAGATGTGTAGTAACGTAGATGTGTAGAGACATAGATGTGTAGTAACATAGATGTGTAGTAACATAGATGTGTAGTTACATAGATGTGTAGTTACATAGATGTGTAGTAACATAGATGTGTAGTTACATAGATGTGTAGTAACGTAGATGTGTAATAGCAACAATTTACCTGAGGTACAGTCTGTCCCTTAGTCACAAACTCATTGCCGACCTTCACTCTGGGGTAGCAGAGAGCCTTAAGCATCTCAGCTGAGTTCAGGCCCAACAAGTAGCCAATTTTATCAGCCACTGTAGAGAGAAACGATGGCAAGAGAAATCTTTTCTCACAAGTTTCTATTGTCACTAATATTCATAATTTTGAACATTCTTGGACGTCTTAAAGTTGGACTTTGTGTTACATTTCTATATTCGTAACTAGGTATGGGATTATTAATATTACACATTAATCCTCTATAACAAATGAATGCTCTATTACACATTAACGCTCTATTACACATTAACACTATATTACACGTTAACGCTCTATTACACATTAACACAATATTACACGTTAACACTATATTACACGTTAATGCTCTATTCCACGTGTTCCCATGCACGGGACTCACCCTCTGTGCCGTCTGGTTCGGCCTGCTCCTCACGCTGTTTCTGTTTGAAATGCATGTTGCCGTGGTGAATTACAGCTCCGGTCAGCTTGTAGATGTTCACCTTCTCCTCATTGGTGAAGCCCAGGATGTTAATAGCGTCCTGGCATCATACAGGAAGTACAACAGATGATGAGCACAATTGTCGTTCTCTCAGTTACGCTTTATTGCCGTACGAGGAATAGGATAGTCTTTTTCACATGATTACTCTAAGCCTATGCACCAGTAGAAGAAGACAGTTTACCACAGGCTCAAGCCAGATTCCTAACCCACACAGGGCAGTTCCCAGTTCCCAAGGAGCTCACGTAGGTGCTAAAAACCATTAGCCCAGGGAACCAGCAATGAAAATGTGTAAAGAAAGAGCAGTCTAGTTCTGTAAGTTGCCCAGAGTGTTGGCAAATGCTGGTACAGGGTGCAATACAAATAAATGTGAGTGGGAATTGCGTTGTGCACTAAGTGAGTGCAGTGGTCCTACCAGCCCTGGCCTGGTCGACCTGTTGGTGGACTCACGTCAGTAGCATCCAGCTCCTCTTTGTCGTTGATGCTGGACACAGCGATCTGGCCCTGGCTACACATGGGGAAGTCATAGGGGTTGGTGGTGATGAGGGCCATTTCTGTGGACAACAGGCCTCAGCTTTAACATCAATATACAACAAGGGGTGTTCTTATTTTACATTATAATTTATTTTAAAGATGGTCGACTCCATGTGAAATAACTGCATATTCTGGAAGATGTGTAACATCAACCGAGGATGACTGAAGTCTCTTGACTTGCGCTTCACAAGTTGTTTCGTTTTCTCAGATGTATTTATTTTAATAGTCTTGTTATTAGTTGTAATAATTTGTGTGAGTTCCACAAAACGGTTGTTGAGAATCAGTTCATTTGCTCCTTGCCGTACCAACAATCTCAGGTTTGTGGCCTGTCATCATCTGGAAGAAGATGTGGTAGCCTCTCTCATCCGGGAGCTGGAAGGTCACTCTAGACTTCTCCAGAAGGTCTGAGGGCAATAGAGCAAGCCATCAAATGGGCTGTGTGTCACAGTCTAAATAAAGAAGTGCATCAAAAACACAGTCTAATATGTGAGAAACAGTCACGACCAACTCACAGGTTTCAATATCGGCACTTGCCAGTTTTCCGCTGACGTGGAAGTGAATCCTGATAAATTTACCCTGTTAGAGAATGTGGTGGTTGAATACAGCAAGAAAATAAATACAAATCGTCCATTTTATTTACCGCCAGGAACATTACAGTTCATTGGAGCAATTGTTAAAAAACAGCATAGAAGAACTCAAATATATTTCCCCAAAAGGGAACTTTTAAATATCGTAGACGTTGTGCCTTTCATACTTACAAAGCGAGACGAGTTGTCGTTCCTCACTGTCTTGGCATTACCGTAAGCCTCCAGCAGGGGGTTAGCCGCAATGATCTGGTCCTCAAGAGACCCCTGGTTGAGACAGACACAAGTTGCTTGTAAACTGGTAGGTGGCGTTTAGTTTGTTTCCTAGGGATCGCTTAAACACACGTTTGGAAGCGTTTGCTGAAATGTGCGGCTGAATTAACTCCTCACCTGCATTTTGCTGGGTTCGTCCATCTTCTGAATTAACTCCTCACCTGCATTTTGCTGGGTTCGTCCTTCTTCTGAATTAACTCCTCACCTGCATTTTGCTGGGTTCGTCCTTCTTCTGAACTATCTCCTCACCTGCATTTTGCTGGGTTCGTCCTTCTTCTGAACTATCTCCTCACCTGCATTTTGCTGGGTTCGTCCTTCTTCTGAATTATCTCCTCACCTGCATTTTGCTGGGTTCGTCCTTCTTCTGAATTATCTCCTCACCTGCATTTTGCTGGGTTCGTCCTTCTTCTTCTCTCCACCAGAAACTGCGATGGTGGCAAAGTACTGGATGACTCTCTTGGTGTTCACAGTCTTTCCTGCACCGGATTCTCCGCTGGTTTTTGTGGCAAAGAAAATTAGACTGTTGACATGTTTTCATTTTGAATTTTTGCTATCCCTGTTTTTCTCCACAACTCCCAGCGGACTCGGGACTGTCAATGTGGAGATATGTGTTATGTGATATGTGTTATGTGTTATGAGTTATGTGATATGATGTTCACACGTTTTCTAGCATACAGTAGGTCATTAATTCATATAATATTCCTACACATTGACACTGTTTATTAGGCTGAATCCGATCCATTGAAAATGTCTGGAATTTCCCTGAAACAACAAGTACAATGGAAAAGCTGGTGAGATCACTTACGTAATCAGGACTGACTGGTTCTCCTTATCTGAAACGCAAAACACATATTGCTTATAATGCTCTACTAACATTATGGTTACAGAATTCACTTACCCACGCAATCATCCACTCATCCATCCATTCAATCATCCACCCACCCAATCATCCATTCACCCAATCATCCATTCATCCATCCTCTCAATCATCCATTCACCCAATCATCCATCCATTCACCCAATCATCCATCTATCAGGCCACTGTCTGACATCCATATGAACTGTGGCCATTTGTCCACGACACTCCATACCAATCTGCATGAACTGGAAGGCGTTGTCAGAGACGGAGAAGATGTGGGGTGGAGCCTCCATCCTCTTCTTCCCTCTGTAGGCGTTGACAACCTCCATGTCGTATACTGGGAGCCACTTGTAGGGGTTCACCGTGACACAGAAGAGCCCAGAGTAGGTCTGGAGGAGGAGGGTTGAAGCAGAGGATGACACAAATCCTGTTGACTTGGGCCGAGAGTCATTTCAGAATGGTGGAATACTTGGCCAAACACATGTGTGTGTGTGCTGGTGCATGTGTGTCTACTGGTGCATGTGTGTGTGTACTGGTGCATGTGTGTGTGTACTTGAGTGAGAGCCTTTTTCTAAAATATCAATGTGGGCCGGATTTGAACCCATGCCGCAGCAGTATGTGTGCACCGGAGGCAGTGGTTTAAACAGCCGTACCATCCGAGGCCTCAATCTGCACGCTTCCCCTAAGCCTGTGTGTTTGTGTACGTGCATGTGTGTGTGTGTGTGTATGTGTGTGTTTATGTGTGTGCGTGTGTGTGTGTGTTTCCTACGTAGATCATCCACGCTGCATAACGCTCTTTGAGGTTATACAGGACGGTGGCTTCATTCAGGTAGGTCATCATGGCCATGTCCTCAATCTTGTCATACTTTGGGGGGTTCATCTGGTAGACGTCCGCCTCTTTGACCTCTCGCTCCTGAAACAGACGGGAATATAGATTACCCAGATCAACCTGGAGTGAGTCAATGGTTTTCCAGAGCTAGATTCAAGTGCACGTGATTTCCCATGACTCTGTGAGGGTTGGCTAGTCTCCAACTTGCCATTCTTTTTTACTTGAACTTGAATATTTTTCGGACCAGACATACCTCTGTAGTGTCATCTGGATTCGTGACCTTCACAGTGCACTTCCCATTGGCCCTGGCAGTGACCAAACCCTTAAGGTACAACTCCTTAACATCCGTCACATAGCAGGCGTTCTTTGAATCGAAGGGCTTGGCTTGTGCCTCCATCCTCTCCTTCTCCGACTTGCGGAGGTATATGGCCGCCTTGCCGTAGATCTGCATCTCCGCGTCCGTACTCATGGCGACGGGTCTTCGGGGGAAGAGAGGAAATTAAAGAAATGGAATGACTATGAGGTTCCTCAGCCACAGTGAAGATAGTGACTGTAAACATTTGTCAGTGTCTTATGTGAAACCTTCTCTCACCTTGTTTTCCCACTCCTGCAAGTTAACTTCTATTTCTCAGTCGCTGTGAAACAGTAGAGGGATGGGAATGAGTCAGAACTGTTGTTTCAGAAGTTTGCATTCAATCTTTAATTTACCTTTATTTACGGTCACAACTAGGAACTCCTATTTTTTTCCAATTATATAATCACTATGACACAGATACACCCAAGAACTCCGTACTTCTCCGTACATATATGCCTAAAAGCCTCAAAAATCCCTAGAGAACTTACAAAAAAAATAAAGGAACATCACTGTTATTGCAAAATAAAACCCTGAAAATTCTCAGGTACAACACCCAATAAAAAATTCAACACAAACATTTTTTTAAGATGCCAATTAAATTGAAATTGCAACATCTTACACCAAATTGACCAACTGAGCACAAAATACGAGGAGGAGATGGTGAGAGATCCTTACCTCAGAGGAAGAAGATGTCCGGCTTGTGCCTGCGGGGGCCCCAGCCTTCTTATATATGCTTGAAGGTGCTAACGGAGCTGAAGCTAATTCTGGAGCTTGTGAAGGACATAGATTATGTCCTTCCCCAGACCACTTGTGCCCTCTTCCTCCCCCTGGGCCCACGCTCCCTCACATGTCAATCAATCAAATGTATTTTACACCGCCCCATTCTACATTAGCAGTCGTCACTAAGGGCTCTTACAGATATCCAATCCGAACGTCTTTGTTTTTGGTTGTTGTTGTTTATTCACTGCCCTTTGTGTATCGATGTGTTGACTCACTGCGTCTACAAACATTCAGGTATGATTTCGTTTTTCTGGCAATAATACTTACATCAACCTAGTTTAATTTATCCACCCAAACAAACCATGCAAAATTAAGGCTGGTTGTCCCAGATGTTCAGGAGGCTGGTTGTACCAGATGTTCAGGAGACTGGTTGTACCAGATGTTCAGGAGGCTGGTTGTACCAGATGTTCAGGAGGCTGGTTGTACCAGATGTTCAGGAGGCTGGTTGTCCCAGATGTTCAGGAGACTGGTTGTACCAGATGTTCAGGAGGCTGGTTGTACCAGATGTTCAGGAGGCTGGTTGTCCCAGATGTTCAGGAGGCTGGTTGTACCAGATGTTCAGGAGACTGGTTGTACCAGATGTTCAGGAGGCTGGTTGTACCAGATGTTCAGGAGGCTGGTTGTACCAGATATATTCAGGAGGCTGGTTGTACCAGATGTTCAGGAGACTGGTTGTACCAGATATATTCAGGAGGCTGGTTGTACCAGATGTTCAGGAGGCTGGTTGTACCAGATATATTCAGGAGGCTGGTTGTACCAGATGTTCAGGAGGCTGGTTGTACCAGATATATTCAGGAGGCTGGTTGTACCAGATGTTCAGGAGACTGGTTGTACCAGATATATTCAGGAGGCTGGTTGTACCAGATGTTCAGGAGACTGGTTGTACCAGATATATTCAGGAGACTGTAATGGTACTTTTCTGAAACTGGTATTTTAAAATCTATTTTATTTAATCATTTGAAATGTGGAGGAATTTTATATAACAGGATCTAGTAACCTTAATTATACATATAAGTATATATACAGTATATATAGATAGATAGATTTGTAGATATATTTAGGACCACAGGAACCATAATGTAGTCTTTGTATAGTCTTATGACCACAAACAGGGGTTTGCAGAAATGTCTCCACAGGATTAGCACCAGGAAAATGTCACCGCCAGATGAAGTCTATGTAGGGATGTGACATGTGACCTGCTGTGACACAAGTAAACAGATCCACCTGTACAGCGACGAACCTGTTCACAACCCTGCAGTGAGGACCTTGACTTACAGGGTTAAAGGACTACGTAGCACCTGGGCCCAGACCTGTTCTCCTGCCGGTGCGTAGTGGAGATCAGAACGTCTCCACACGGCGTACGGGGTTGCCTGAATGTCTGTTAAATCTCACACATGGTGAGAATGACCACAAGGAGCGGCTTACACCTATTCAGAGGAACTCCCTGACCATTAAACTGCACGTCTAAAGCAACTGTACCACCAGTTGTTGGCCGATGTCCAAAAATGGCGTGTCAGAAGTACATTAAGCACAACGTCATTTGGAATGTGTTCTTGACCCATTGCCATGAGGAAGTCAGATATCGAGCTGCAGCTGCTGAGCTGTTCTTAAACCCACCCGGGATAACATAGGAGACACAAGACGCGTAGCGATACAACGGAAAATGTACAGGTGCATTCTAGCCACATTCCCAACCGGGCGTGTCAGAAATACACTGGCTTCCACAGAGCTTTGTTCATTAGTTTGTGGAAGCAGCGTCTTCCTATTAGCCTGGCTCCAGAGTGTGCATTAGCACTGAACAACATCAGTGTTCAGCGGGGTCTTTTTAATCAGAGATGTTGATCAGTCTTTAACATTTTGTCGAATTTAATGAACTAAAAGAATTTCTGTCCCATGTACGAAGAATTTTAGTTAAAAACGTCTGGTCTTCTTAATATACACCTTTCATCCATAAATGGATTTGTGCCATGATTCACACAGCAGAACTAACTTACCCTTGAACCCAGTAAAGGACAAGGAAACACCCAAACAGAACAGAGAAAATCCATAAAACGTGGAATCTCACACCCTCTTTTCAGCTGCAGCTGTCGGAGCAGAGGATTCTGGGGGAGCAGGGACTTCTAAGGCTTCGGAGGAGTCAAGACTACGGACAGACCAATCCTGTAGATCGGCCAACGCCAGAGATCCCGCTACGTCTACTAGATTCAGATGATAGGAAATACATTGATTCAATGGGTTGAATGCGAAGTTCATATGATGACGGGTGAAATCCAGCTTGATCTTCATGACTGATGCTATATTTCAGGTGAGAGGCCTGGTGATGTTATCAGAACACACTGGGAACATGAAATAAAATTGATGAGGTCAAAGGTCACCTCAGAAGCTACACTGGACAGAACCTCTACATCACTCTCTCGGCAGGCAATTTATTTTCCATTACATATTCACAGAGAGGCAGATAACACCTGCTTATTATCCACTAGTCAAAAGCCCTGGTGGAAGAATAAGAGAGCATTTATCCCCCAAAAAATTATACAGAGCAAATCGCTCTGGCTAGGCTTACATTTTTTTTTATTCTGCCATTTAATTTTGTTTTTATCAGCGCAAGCATTTGTAGGGAATTATCCACGGTTAACTGTAGATCCTCCTCACAACGCATCTTAGTGTCACATCATCTCCACGTTCATATGAACCCACCACATGTGCTTGGAACACTTAGCATTTCAGTTTGGCCTTGTGGGAGGGGCTTGATGAATTAATGTTATCGTCATCATTTTATTTTATAAAGTATCTGTACTGAGAGGTGGGCCTCCAAATGGTGGCAGTACTGTGAGGTGGACCTCCAAATGGAGGCAGTACTGTGAGGTGGACCTCCAAATGGACGCAGTACTTTGAGGTGGACCTCCAAATGGAGGCAGTACTGTGAGGTGGACCTCCAAATGGACGCAGTACTTTGAGGTGGACCTCCAAATGGAGGCAGTACTGTGAGGTGGACCTCCAAATGGAGGCAGTACTTTGAGGTGGACCTCCAAATGGAGGCAGAACTGGCTCTGAATTTCGGGTTGTGTTCTTATTGATTACACAGGCCTGAAGCCTGAAGCTCCATTGCAACAGATCTTCCTCGAATTCGGGCAAGGGATGGGATTAATTGATGAATTACTCAAAGTGTAAAACAATTTGTTAAGAAGAAACCAGTCCGGATACTACTTATTCCCCAAAGATGTTGCACGCTGTTTAAAATACAACAGTACGTTCACTCAGAATATTGATTGGGAAGTCTTTATTAAAGAAACACAAACTTTATAAAAAAAATACATATTTATCAAATACGTTGTAGGGTTACATATTCTCTGAGATAAATGTTAATTTACATGGACTAGATTAACAGTATACATATACAGTATTGGTTGTCATGCTGTGTTCGTAACTAAGTGGGAAGTGGGAATTGCTCACAAATGAAAAACTACTTGAACGGCTGTCAAACTGGTCAACAGGGAAACTGTCTCCCACGTCTCTCACATTTGCTGATCTCTCTGACGCCACCTGCTAAACAAAATACCAAAGCAGCTTTCTCTTTGCTTAAATGGGATGTAATTTAACATTCATAAAAAGCTAAGTCATTACACACATTAACATCACTTTCAGAACATTAGTTTGTTTTGAGATGTGATTTTTTTGTACCTTCTGTTCATGGTTGACACCGTTTGCCGGAAAAAAATGTTTTACCGAGTTCAGAGCAATATAAATATTCAGTACAGTCAAAATTCCCACCCTACACATTGTTACATACTCAACACAATCAGCTGCCACATCTCGGACGTCTAACAAATGACCGTAAAGCTAGCCTGGGTTCTACGAATCTGGTACACAGTTATTTACATGACTTTTAAGGGTTTGCCAGGCTGTCCTTTTAAGGGTTAGCCTTTTTGGGATGATATCATTTGTCATTCCATCACATCAAAAAAAGAGTTAGTCCACAAAAAAGTACCACTGAAACGTTGTATTGGTTTAGGAAATTAGAAATTGTTGATATCAGACGTCTGTAGAATTTGTGCCGTAGACTAGAGACTGAAGATAAACATATACTGGAAAAGTGCATCAGTGGTTGGAGGAATCACAGTTTTCTTCTTTTTTTTGTCTTTCACCTTGCTGACCTTTTTCTGGAATGTTCTTCTCAGGCCCTGTGGTTGTTCTGAGGGTCCAGGGGTGGAGTCGAGTGTTGTGGTGGAAAATTATGACCTCTTGTGCGTGTACCTCTTACAGTGTTTACTCTGAAAGCACACAGAGACATAAGAGTGGCGGGTTACTTCAGAAAAGTAATCCACAGTTTCTAGTTACTCAAATGCAACAGCTAATCTGATTACTTTCCTTTTTTCTGCAGTCAGAAGACAAAGACCATATATTGAAATAGTAAAATGAAACAAACCAGAACAAACCGGAGACTTGAAGTGACTGAACGCTAAGCATTTGCCTCGACTTCCATATCGCCAGAGGCTTTTATTACTGACAGGATTTCTCAACCTACAACTTATTCAAACAGGATACTGCGCCAGATCTATTGTCTGTGTTGAGAAAACATTGACTGCTACGTTCTTCCTGTTATCACAAATGCTGTGTAATTCAGTAGTAGAGTGGTTTTGATTCGTTCTGTGACTCGACACTCACTGTGGCTTTGTGGTTTGCCAGTTCAATAGTGGCATTCAAAACACCTGAACAAGTTCTTTAGTCGTCAACCAAACCACGACGTTGACTAATTCAGCATGAAATTTACACAGTGGCGTACATATATCAAGATACTGTAATCTAGGTCTTTGCCAAAACTTGTGCCTCCTTGAACTTTTCCTGTATATTTGAAATCGACATATCTTTATTGGTTTTACGGTGCCTTTTATTTTTTATTCGGAACCTCATCGATCAAGGGTGCTAATACTTCGACAGGAGATGTTATGGGTTGTACCTTTGACTTTTTTTCTCGGCAGTCATCGATGTGATTTGTCTGTCTGACGACCCAGTCGGAGTCGTGGGGGGCACACAGCTTCAGGTCCCTCTTGGTAATGAAGCTAGAAGAAAGCAGAAGGGGAAGTTACAAGGAGGAACTCCATTCAGAGATAGCAGTGGTACTCAGATTAATTTGAGTACCCATTCAGAGATAGCAGTGGTACTCAGATTAATTTGAGTACCCATTCAGAGATAGCAGTGGTACTCAGAGTAATTTGAGTACCCATTCAGAGATAGCAGTGGTACTCAGAGTAATTTGAGTACCCATTCAGAGATAGCAGTGGTACTCAGAGTAATTTGAGTACCCATTCAGAGATAGCAGTGTTACCCATTCAGAGTAATTTGAGTACCCATTCAGAGATAGCAGTGGTACTCAGAGTAATTTGAGTACCCATTCAGAGATAGCAGTGGTACTCAGAGTAATTTGAGTACCCATTCAGAGATAGCAGTGGTACTCAGAGTAATTTGAGTACCCATTCAGAGATAGCAGTGGTACTCAGAGTAATTTGAGTACCCATTCAGAGATAGCAGTGGTACTCAGAGTAATTTGAGTACCCATTCAGAGATAGCAGTGGTACTCAGAGTAATTTGAATACAGGCAGCGGTAGCAGAGGTACTGCTTTTGTACCACATGTAACATTTATCATATTGTACATTTTATGCTAGTCTGGCCTGAAATGTACGTGTCAGAGGCTATATATCAAAGTACCTGTTTTCAGCTTCTGAACCCTAACCCTAACACTTTCTAACTAACTAAACTTTTAATAGGTTTAACACTTACATCACAGCATCTAGGGAGCAGCCTTGACCTTTGACCTGGATGTTGTAATCCTTGATAAGGTGTCTCGGTATCTCTCTGTTATTGACAGACAGACAGCAGTCCATCGCCATCTGGCCCTGGGTCACTAAGATGGAAAAGAAAGAGAAACAATATAATAACAAATAAAATAAAAACCATACCAGAGTTTAATTAAAAACAGGACATAAATGCGATATGACATATGAAGTGTGTTTTGAGTGTGTGTGTGAGTGTGTTTTGAGTATGAGTGTGTAAGTGTGTTTTAAGTCTGTGTGTGTGTTTTGAGTGTGTGTGTGCAAGTGCACGTGCGAGTGATTGTGTGCCCGGATCCTTTATCGCCGCTGTAAATGAGAGGTTGATGTCGATTTAACAATTCTCTATAAATAAAGGTAAAGAAAAAAGGAACATAATCCTGTTTGGTGCTTCTCAAATGTGAAATACGGAACGTGCGGAATGAAAAGGCTTGCAGTTGTTGTGTAAAACGTAGATTTGAAACATGACCCTGTTATCTGGCATTCTGAAAGCAATCTCTATCTAATTGTACTTTAAGTGGAGCAGGGGTCACGGAGCGACCTCAAAGGTCATCGTGGCTGTTGATGGAGAGAGTGGGGAAAGGGGAAACGAAAGATTTACAGTGGGAAGTGGAGAGAGACAGAGAGATCCTGTTCAGATGACATAAGATGTGTTTGGCCTGTCTCAGTATGGGGCTTTCCCTGGAGGAAATCTTACAACTGTAGAACACCATACACACAAGGAGTGAAACAAATCACACACACACACACACCCACACACACAGGAACCCACAAAGTGTGCACAAAGACACCCACAGGAACAGTCCTTTTCTACATGTATTCTATTCAATAGATGCCAACCCAGATGCCAACCCAGATGCCAACCTAGATGCCAACCTGTTGCCAAGTGTGGACCTTCTAAGATTCTCATCCAATGATGCAGCATTTTAATTGTATTTCTATGTGTGTGTGTGTGTGTGTGCGTGCGTGTGTGTGTGTGTGTGTGTGTGTGTGTGTGTGTGTGTGTGTGTGTGTGTGTGTGTGTGTTTGTGCTGGTCTATATACTTATGTGTGCGTGTGTCTGTTTATACCAGTCTATATGTGTGTTTAAATACCTGTCCATGTGTGTGCATTTGTGTGTGTGTGTGTGTGTGTGTGTGTGTGTGTGTGTGTGTGTGTGTGTGTGTGTGTGTGTGTGTGTGTGTGTGTGTGTGTGTGTGTGTATCTGCCTACCTCGTTTCCCAGTAATTACCAGACATATGAAAATCTACATCATCACATCAACATTAGAATAAGTAAACAAAACATTGAACATAGACCTGTCAGCTCACATATAACGGTGATGAGGTAATCATCTGTAAAGCTACATCGCATTAAAATAACGTAACAAACAGCCAAACCAAGAAATGTCACGTCACACATCGTTATGGTAATATATTGACCAGCCCCAGCTGCCTGGCATTTGAACGTAGCGATAAACCACATCTGGTCGGAGTCAACTCACCCTGGTAGCAGCAGAGACAGAGAACGCAGAGGAGGAACGTGACACTGCCCATTGTAGTCATGACAACCGCTCACTGGTTAACTGATCTATCCTGAGATGTCTGGACGGTGCAAATACTGGAACCTAGGAGCCTGTGTGGTGCCTTTCTAGTTTGTCTGCTCGCTTTCTCTCTCTCCGTCTGTCTGCCTGTGGTCTTCTGGTGGGATGGTCGTCACTGTGCTCAGCACGGTCCAGAGAGAATGCTGTCCGACTGTTTCATGTCATCGTATTTATACCCAATCCACTTTCACTATCAGTGATGTGAGACACGCCCCCTTACCAACATACATGACTTTGGAAATACCCTCCTCTAAACAATAAGCAGGGCACAGTGGCTCAAAATAGATAAGGAGTGGCACAGAAATAACGATGGACCGTAACCACAGAACCAGCCCTGTCATTACTTCTGCACACCTCCTAACTCACCTGACAGGAAGTCCCATGTCTCTTTTCCCTGACGCTGGTGGACCTCAGGTGTGGACACCCAGGTGTGGACCTCAGGTGTGGACCTCAGGTGTGGACCTCAGGTGTGGACCTCAGGTGTGGACCTTAGGTGTGGACCTCAGGTGTGGACCTCAGGTGTGGACCTCAGGTGTGGACCTTAGGTGTGGACCTCAGGTGTGGACCTCAGGTGTCTACCTCAGGTGTGGTCCTCAGGTGTGGCTTGTCTGGGCTGTTGGTTTGGGCTGCGTTCAGCACTCAAACTCTTCTCTTCTACACTTTCTGCGTACAGTGACACTGTTCTGACACCCGGGACGACACAACCACGTCACACCAGCTTTTATTTTAATTCACTCTGTAGCCCTAAGGTCCAGAGCAGGCATGTTCAGGTTGGACCTGCTCAACAGTGAAGACTCTAATCACATGATCTACAGTGTCTGAACCACCCACACATCTTTTCTGTCTGATTCTTCTCTGTCCAAATCTCCTCTGTCCAAATCTCCTCTGTCCAAATCTCCTCTGTCCAACTCTCCTCTGTCCAAATCTCCTCTGTCCAAATCTCCTCTGTCCAACTCTCCTCTGTCCAAATCTCCTCTGTCCAACTCTCCTCTGTCCAAATCTCCTCTGTCCAACTCTCCTCTGTCCAAATCTCCTCTGTCCAAATCTCCTCTGTCCAACTCTCCTCTGTCCAACTCGTCTCTGTCCAACTCTCCTCTGTCCAACTCTCTTCTGTCCAACTCTCTTCTGTCCAACTCTCTTCTGTCCAACTCTCTTCTGTCCAATCTCTTTCTCTCTCCTCTGTTAAACTCTCCTCTGTCCAATCTCTTTCTCTCTCTTCTGTTGAACTCATTAACTTTCCTTAGTTCAAATCTCCTAATTTATTTCCTCACAGAAATGTAGAAAGTGCACCTAGACAGGCTTTTCCCGAATTGAAACACATTTGTCAGCTCATAGACGTAGACTCATTGTTGGCTTATCTGTAAAATATGAAGTAATCCCGATTAATAAATCAGGCGAAGGTTTCAGGTTCAGCCAGATACAGACTCAATAGCTTAACTCTACTCTGGTTCATAAGTGTGGGTTCTGGAGAGTGGGTACTGGAGAACGGGTTCTGGAAAGTGGGTTCTGGAGAGTGGGTACTGGAGAACGGGTTCTGGAAAGTGGGTTCTGGAGAGTGGGTTCGAGAAAGTAAGTTAAGAAGAGTGAGGTCTCATGAGTGGGTTCAAAAGAGTGGGTTCTGGACACTGGGTTCCGGAACAATGATAACAAACAGAATCGTCATTAGATGTGCTTCAGAAGACACATCTCCACATGGACTGTCCCTGGATTTGTTTTGATGAAGAAAGTCATCACAAAAGGTTGAGGAAAAAGCGAAAAAAGCACAAGTCACTCTACAAAGTTGGGTTTTTGAGCAGTGATTTAGGGAAGTAGTTGTTCTGCGGCGATTCACCGGGTCAACAGTTTGTTCAGCGCACACTTCTGAGGAAGGAACAAACTATTGCTCAATATTTAGTTTGTTGATAGATTAAGGTTAGCAGTGTAGAGCAGGCTGGGTAATCCCCTGCTTTGGAACGGATCAGAGATTAACATTGTTATGCAACATTACATCTCACCTATATCAAATAGGCTTACCAGTGTCTATTTCCTTGAAATGGCTGGATAAGTAATGGGTTAATTCTGATAAATGTTGTTATTGGCGGAAAAAGAGAACAGATTTCTGCATGAATGGATGTACATTATAGTCGATCGTTGTCATTAACAGAACATGTCTGGTTATAAATGCTGATAATATGACTTATTTCTTATTATTATAAACTGACTAGATCTACATTATAGCCAACCATTGTCATTAAAAGCCTATGTCTGGTTATAAATGCAGATGACATAACTTCTTGATGAAGCCTTTCGTAAGTCCTGCACATGTTGGTGTGGACCTACCGATACACTTAACATTTGTAATTTCAGTCTTTTAGCAGGCGCTCTTGCCCAGAGGGATTTACAAGAACTATCTACATTTCATGAAACTAGGTGTGACCACATCGCTCTGTAATACAATTGGACAAACTCGATTCATTCTGGCAAGTCAATGTTGGAACGAAGACAAAGACAATATGAAACACAGGAAGTGTTTGTTTATCTTGGCGGATCTCGGAGGCTTCACATTTTGTTTCAATATTTGAATATTTGAGTCTTGAAAGTTAACCATGTGAAGACTGTAGTGCACGTGTGTCCAACTCAAGACCCGTGGGCCAAATCCGGCTTAACACGTTATTTTATCTGCCCCGTGAGAGCTTTATTTCATCTGCCATATTATTCTTTGTTTACATCATTTCAGTGAGCATGAACTATATCTCCCAAAACGCATTTTGATATTGTGTGACAGGTTTGATGGAGTAATTTGGGTTTCTAAACCTGATAAACTAGGGGATTTATGTTACAATGACACAGAGCAATGGGCTTACACATATTGAAACATTTATGTAAATGCATGTACAATATTTGGACACTTGAATAAATAATAATTAAACGCAGATTTTTTTATTCAACAATATATTAATGAGTAGTTATATTTGTACCGTGTTACGGTTACAACCGGCCCATTGAGGGCCTCCATATTGCCCGTGTGGTCCCGGGGGAATTACAATTACAAATATTCTGATAAAAATCTCAAACATGCTCAGTTGTTTTTAGATACAAAATGTTTTATTAATGTTGTCAGTTGAAATGTACAGAATGCTTACATTTACATACGCAGTTTTTTTTCAGTGAAATTTAAACCATTCATAAAATACATAAAAACACATCACACATGAATAAAAGAGACTCAAACGTTCATAACATCAAATCATTAAAAAATAAAACGTATAAGTGCTCATTTGAACACTGACGTTGAGACTTAGTCGACATTTAGCATAATGTCACCCACCGAACCATATAAAAACAATAGTGCAACATATATACAACATCTCACAAGCCTTGCATAGCTAATGCATCTCATCTGTGAGCTGTCTACAGTATCTTCCGTCTGTTGAATGTCCGGCTCCCAGAGAGGGTTCCACAATATCTCCTTCAGCTCTTTCGGGTTAGTATGTGTTCAGCTCTTCCTGTAAAAGGCACAGACAAAATGGAAAAGTACATTTATTAAAGAACTTCTACAGAATCCAGGGAAAGTTGTGATTTGAAACGCTGTAGAACTACAAAGACCGACAGTTTAGCCAGGAGTCGAAATAGAGAGACTGGTAAAATACGTCTATAAGGTACATACCACATTAACTCCTCGTTCAGTTTCTGACTTTCTCCATGCGTTTGATGTATTTTGCCACCCATGCGCTGTCTTTGGGATGAGGTGTGCACAGTCTCATTCCAGTCTTGGTGATGAACCTGGCGGCGCACAAACAGACAGAGATTTGTTACATTGATCCGTGAATTTATTGTTCAGAAGGATGTCTTATGGGAAAATTGGTTGCCAAATAACGCTCTGGGGAACGAGTGGGGAGAACAGTGCTCTGCTGACACAGTGCAAAATCTGGCAAGCTTATGAACAACGTGCGGAAACTCGCTAATATAATGCTTGTGCAACATTTTCTCTATAGTGTTTATATTGTCTTGTAACGCAGAGAAATTAATTTGCAACTCACACAGTGGCGTCGATGTCACAGCCTCTGTCCGTGGTCTGCAGGAGGTGGGCGACGACCTTAAAACTGCGAGGGAAAGGCATGTCCGTTACCACTAGGCAACAGTCCAACGGCAGGTCAGAAAAAGCTGTGAATGAGAAAAAGAAGGGATATGAGAGAAAAGCAGAGGATTTGAAAAACGAGTAAAACCAATGTGAGAAAATCCTACATTTCCGGGAAAACTCATCAGGGATAAAAAATATACATCCAGAGCTGCCAAAACATTTCATGGCCCACACTAATGTCTGTCTGGTGGTTTTTCTGGACGAGCTACACCTCGTACGGGAAGTCATACTTTTTAAGCCATTGACCTCTAAATTCAGACGTTTACTGGAAAATTCGCTGTGCCATTATTAAAGATAAATTATTGCAGAGGTGTGGGTTTTTATCTGCACCTGTCTCTGTTAGTCTGTATATCTGTCTGATGAATCCTTACCTTGTGTGTAGCCCAAGCAAACTGTCACAACCAAGAGCAGAGCTGCAAGTCGAGGTGCCATTCTGATGCTGTTTCAGGCAGGTGAGTTCAGGTCTTTCAGGCAGGTGGGTTCTAGAGATTCAGGCTGGTGAGTTCAGGACTTTCAGGCAGGTGGGTTCAGGTCTTTCAGGCAGGTGAGTTCAGGTGTGAGAGAGCTGAAGGATGAGAGTGTGAAGATGCTGAGAGCTGCAGGTGTTTTATACACCTGGCCGTCTCTTTCACTTTCAATTAGAGAACTGGGAGGATTGGGACATCCAGGGAATTCCCTTACCTGGTTCTTTATTCCAGTTCCATTTGATTCTCTTCCATCCCTCCCTGTCTTTCACTTTCACCATTCCCCTTTCTCTCTCATCCTTTGTCCAGGTCTGCCTGTCTCTCTCACCTGCAGAACACGTTTACTGAGTGTCTGCAGATAATGTCGTGGGGCTTTTTTCCCCTACGGGCGTGGATGTGTTCGCCCGTGTGTTGGGGAATGCACTCCAGCGGTCTGTCTCTGGGCCGTGCCAGTCACAGTATATAGATATCGACCCGTGTCCCTGCTGGGAGGGGGGCGGGGGCGTGTTACCTGAATTAACATGGCTTCTGTCCATATGGGTATGGCAGCGTTCCAGAGTGAAGTGTGTGAATTTGTTTGTATACACCTCAAAGACACCAGTGCAGATATCTACGGGGAAAGTCCGGGGTCAGGAAACTTAAGGCGTGTCCAGTTTAGTAATTGAAACTGTCATTCACGAATGTTTGCCTTTGGTATAGATGTCATGGTTCCCTCCCTCTGTCCCTCTCTATGCGGGAGTTGGCACTCCCCCGACCAGCAGAGAGAGGGAGTAATCACAGACATTCTAGACACCTGAGTTTTTCCCACACCTGGGTTCAGGTTTTCATTAGTGTCCCTATTTAGTTCTGTGCTTATCAGTTGTTTAGTGTCGGGACATTAATTCAAGGTATGTGGTGTTTAGGATTTTAGTTGTGCTGTTATGATTTAATGCAGGAGTGTTTGCATGTTGTTTAGACCAAGTTAGAGTTGGTAATGTGAACATTCAGTTTTGTTGTTGATGGGTTGGGTTTTATGTATACCGGGTTATTTGCACGTTCTGGTTTATGTTCCTTGTGTATGAGTTTCCTCTGTCTGATTTTGTGTTTTGTTAATTCAAGTTCCCAGTTCTTGTGCCTGTCTTGCCTGTCCTGGATGAATAAAACCCATTGTAAGAAACAAGTTCTCTGCGCTTGTGTCCTCTGTCGGCTTGAGAGCCGAACCCTGACAGTATGTCCCGACCATCAAGGACGCAGCGGAGAAAGAAGGTCTGTTCATGGGCAGATGAACAGCCTGTCGAGATACCGTCTTGTTATCGCCGGCGCGCGATACGACCTGGACCACCTCTTCCTCCACGACCATCTGCTCCACCGCCTGTCTGGATACCCGCAGACTACGGAGCAGTGCGGAATGGGAGAGAGACAATCTATTCTGAGTCGGAGGAGGAGTACCCGGAGGAGAAATATGGCTGGGATTCCTACATCCTCCGGCTGGCATCCGCGTTGCCTCCAGTTGTTCGATCATCAACTCCCCGCAGCTAAGAAGGGCTGCCGCCCCGCAGCTAAAGAAGGCTGCCGCCCCGCAGCTGAAGAAGGCTGCCGCCCCGCAGCTGAAGAAGGCTGCCGCCCCGCAGCTGAAGAAGGCTGCCGCCCGCAGCTGAAGAAGGCTGCCGCCCCAGCTGAAGATGGCTGCCGCCCCGCAGCTGAAGATGGCTGCCGCCCCGCAGCTGAAGATGGCTGCCGCCCCGCAGCTGAAGATGGCTGCCGCCCCGCAGCTGAAGATGGCTGCCGCCCGCAGCTGAAGATGGCTGCCGCCCCGCAGCTGAAGATGGCTGCCGCCCCGCAGCTGAAGATGGCTGCCGCCCCGCAGCTGAAGATGGCTGCCGCCCCGCAGCTGAAGATGGCTGCCGCCCCGCAGCTGAAGATGGCTGCCGCCCAGCAGTTCGAGATGGC
>CM055737.1:2489835-2614274 GCA_029465975.1 Dallia pectoralis | reverse complement strand
GATGTGGTTGTAGTGGATGTGGTTGTAGGTGATGTGGTTGTAGGTGATGTGGTTGTAGGTGATGTGGTTGTAGGTGATGTGGTTGTAGGTGATGTGGTTGTAGGTGATGTGGTTGTAGGTGATGTGGTTGTAGGTGATGTGGTTGTAGGTGATGTGGTTGTAGGTGATGTGGTTGTAGGTGATGTGGTTGTAGGTGATGTGGTTGTAGTGGATGTGGTTTTAATATGTTTGTAATGATTTTGCAGGGCTATTACTGTGGTTGTTGTGGGTTTTTTTGGATTCCCAACAGCCCTGTTTAAATGAAATGCCTTGACTTTTGTAGAAATCAGGATCTTGAGAGTTATATAACTCACTGTCAACACACTGGAAATCCCCCTAACGGCCAAGGTCAAGGGTTTTGTCTTGGAGATCTTAACGTTTTTCAGGGGAAAGTTTAACGTCTTCAGTAGCTTTCAGTTTCACTTCCAAATTTTAGAATCCGTCTTCAAACGTTCCCCTTTCATACAATTGTCAGGGAACTCTGCAAAAAAGACGTATGCAACAATTGCTTTAAATGAAATGATCTGAGCCTTATGATATCTACATCAACATAATGAAATGATCTGAGCCTTATGATATCTACATCAACATAATGAAATGATCTGAGCCTTATGATATCTACATCAACATAATGAAATGATCTGAGCCTTATGATATCTACATCAACATAATGAAATGATCTGAGCCTTATGATATCTACATCAACATAATGAAATGATCTGAGCCTTATGATATACATCAACATAATGAAATGATCTGAGCCTTATGATATCTACATCAACATAATGAAATGATCTGAGCCTTATGATATCTACATCAACATAATGAAATGATCTGAGCCTTATGATATCTACATCAACATAACGAAATGATCTGAGCCTTATGATATCTACATCAACATAATGAAATGATCTGAGCCTTATGATATCTACATCAACATAATGAAATGATCTGAGCCTTATGATATCTACATCAACATAATGAAATTAATGGAAAAGCTAAAGTCTACCAGAGTGTGAACCCTGCATGCAGTTTAGTCAGGAGGTCCCGACCAGGCCCGAGCAATGTCCAGGGTTGAGGGGCCAGCGATCTAATACGATGCCTTGACTGGTTGCACTGTAGCGACTGCATGTGATGGCTTGGAGGCCTGCGAGGTCAACCCAGGTAGAAGACCTGAGAATATGTTACTCTCCGACGCATAAGGGTTACGGTGTTGCCTTCCCGGCTGTTCGTGTCCCGTGTCATGTGAACAGAACGCCACTGGAGGCATTGGGCAATAGGCCAACGTACAGTGGCTCGACAGCTAACGTGCCATTATATGAGATCGAACGACAAAAGCTCCACCCGTGCCAAACAGTGTGGGGACATTTTCTTCCCAGGGAGCAGACGGATAATGTCAGTAGGGAGGCCCAATCTCAGCGCACTCCCCAGCAGTTTCGCCATCCATAAAAAACATAAAGAAGTGAATGACCGTGCACCCACGCGCTCATTACCCTGAAAAGGTTTGCCACGACCTCACCCACACTAACGGCGATACCGGCACGTCGGATCCTGGAATGCTGTTTACTGTCACACACAGTATTGTGAGACGTGCTCCGATTCAAGACATTCCCATGACCCCTGATAATAACTTCGCCTTCGCTTGTCGCTTGTCTGTGGTTCCCCTCCGTCTCGGGAAAGTTCCCCTCAGGTGAATGAGAGCTGCTCGTAAACTCTGGTTCCCAAATGACAGCATGTGTATCTGGGTTAGTGCAGAACGCAGGGAATAGGGTGCGATTTTGGCCGTGTTGCGGACATGTCTAATCCTTCCTGTCGGTTAACAGAAAACAGGATACGGGATGTCTTTCTCTATTTATTCTCTTTGCAAGCGTTAAGCCTGGCTATAGTGCAGAAAATATGTATGTGAAGTGTCCTTTACCTGTGTTTGATCGATTTTTTTCACACTGTGTGTAGACAGCGCATTCACCACATCTCATTCCATTAGCTCACCGCAGCCCCCAGACGACACAATTCAACCGTCTCTCTACGTGTGTAATAGTAGAAAAATATTAATGCTCACAAGGTTTCTAGATCAAATCCCAGAGCATGTTTTAAAAAATTCCCACAAAGCAAGGCACCTCACCTGTTTTTGTCCCAGGTTGTTGCTGAAAGTTTACCAGTCATACCTGAAATGTACGAAAATTATAAATTCCTGTCTGTGCAGAAATCCCCATAAATTGGAATCAGTCTGTAGACATGTCAGATGTCTTTCCAGTTTACAGGATCAGAATACCTGTCGCGGCCCATATCTATGGACAGAGATTGAGAGTCAGTCATTAAGGCCTGCCACACCATCCTGATATCTGTGAGACACTAATTATAAAAGTAGACATGTGGACCTTTTAACTAATAGTACACACATTTCTGCTCGACAGCACCAGACTTTGACAAACAGCTATCAGATTTACCGAATGGATCCATGAGTTACCCAACTACATTATATACTGACACTGTAGATTGCGAATACATGTATATTGACAACAAAAAGTGGTTTTCTACCCAGCTGGATTAAGGATGTGAGCATGTGCCAAATTACAAAATTGTAAAATTAGTAATAAACTAATAATCGTTAGGTACCACAAACTTTGAATCAATTAATCACTGCACAAAGTGGCGATGCCGATACCAGCCTTAACAGAACAGGCTGTATAATGTTGAAACACAGTGGCTAGGAAAAACACATAGAATAAAATGTATTTGGGCAGGACCACCCATAAATGTGCCGAGCTGTTCGGACAAAGACATTTTGAGAATGGCTTGACGATTACAAACAAAACCACATTTATCCAAGAAAACCATATGCAGTGAAAGTCAATGGTTATTATTGTTCAACAAACATAGATGTTGAAAAACTATTCTGGCACGTTTCCTCCGCCAGGCACTTATGTTTTCAATGAGGCACTTATGTTTCTTAATGATCGCTTCTGTACTGTTTTACAGTAATCTCCTTATCATCCTGCTCAGGCAAGTCCCGCTGGTAAATGGTAAGTTGATTTCACCCGCAGGCCAACTGGCATCACCTCACAAAGCACAAGCTCCAATCGCCATCAAACCCATTGAGAACCTTCTACTCGTCCGCCGGACAATCTGCGCTTAGGTGACAAACTATAAATGAGCGTATGAGTTAGAAATTGAAATTAAATATTATTGCATAGGACACTGCACAGTTATCCCAGGAGGCCACTTAAAGGTTTACAAAAGAATTGCTCATAGCTTGAACACTGTGCGTTCTTTGATGCTTTGCCAGCTGGCATGCCCATCCACTTTCTCAACAGGGGAACGGCGAAACAGAAGTGAAACTTAGGATCAATTGTATTGCAGCAGGACAAAGGCTGCATAGAAAACATTACTATACCCAAAGCCAGTCCGTTTCAAGTGGTAGACAACGTTTAGAGCTACAGGTATAGGTCCGGAAATGACTGGACACTGACACCAGTTTTATTATTTTGGCAGTTTACCAAAATGAATTCAAGTTACAGTTAAATAATGAATATGGACTCTCACAGCTTTAATTTGAGGAAGGCTTTAGAAATTACAGCTCTTTTATGTAGCCCCCTCCATTTCAAGGTTCCAAAAGAAATTGACAATTGACTCAAATGCTGTTTTATGAACAGGTCTGGGGCTATTACATCATTATTAAATGATCAATTAAGCAGGTAAAAGGTCTGGAGTTGTTTTTGCATTAGCTTCGAAACACACATTACCCCCTCAAAAATGTCACACACATTTTTTACATTCATTGTGGGAGATATAGTTTATGGTCACTGAAACAATGTAAAGGAAAGGAGCATATACTTTTATTTTAAGACGATAATGTGTCACATAAAATAAAGCTCTCGCGGGCCAGACAAAATAACGGACCGGGGCCTCATTTTACAGATGGACCCAAAATCCACTGACAATTAGCAACCCTTGATGAGATCTCTGTGTGACCGCCACGAGGAACGCCCTCCTGCCAAGACACACATATTAAGATATTTATATAAATATATATATAAATAAATACAACTATTTACATCGAATATATAAGCTTTTATATATCCAGTCTAAATCCAGTCTATGAAAATAAGGATAGGGTATTTCAACCCTAATTAAATCATTATTGCACGAAAAAATATTGGACCTCTACTGCCATCTTGTGGTAAATGGCAAGCTTGTACAACTGCACTTATTCAGAAAACACCTTCTTTCATACTAAGCCCAACAGCAATATCTTGTGGTCATTCCACAGTACTCCTTTTTTACAGTACTGCCTCCATTAGCAGCTGTCACAAAGGGCTTTTACAGATATATATCTTCATTCTCAATGGTGCAAGCATAGTCGAAGCATGAAACCAGTAAGAAAACTTTAGAGGAGCTTCTCTGAGATTCTGAGGATGGAATGATTATTGAATGAATACGTAATGAAACGCAATGGGACATTGAGCATGACGAACCAGCAATGACCGATGTGCATTTGTATGCCTATTCTGAAAATGGATATGTAATTATTAACTTTTTTAACATGATAGAAGTTGGAAAGAATAACTCAGCACATGTATTTCAATTAGTCCTAATGCTTTTTTTTACGGTTCTTTAGGCTAACAAAGATTCGGTTTCAATAGATATTGCTTATCGAAGGTGCCATAACAGAGCGTTTATTATGTTTTCATGAGTGTTTATTATCAAACGACAAGTCTGCTATTCTAATATTTCCTGCACATCCAGACCGTGCCCTCCATCCTGCCCGCATCTGCCACAACATCACGCATCGCCGGTCAGTCCAGTTTAACACGCCGCTCAACAGCTACTCGAGGGCCCCCCCTAGCGGCGATGTCTATTATTGATTAGCGATCAGATTGATGCAGTGAGCATGAAATCTGTTTCACTGTATGCTTCGTGTTATTATTACCCGTGTAGGCTTCATATAGCCATATGGTGTTTATTTGTATTTATGTTATTTATTGTGTGCTGTCCTCGGCTTTGGCCAAGTAATTATTAGAAATAGGATTTGACGTGTGTATGTACGAACAGTAAGGTTACAAAAATAACTCTATATATAATTGTTGTATGCAACTGCTAACGTTTTTTTAATAAAAAGGTTCTCCACAGACATTGTGGAACATATTAAACGTTCCACCGGCAAATGTTCTCGAAATGCCTATTGGGGCCGATCAAATGATTTAATCTGACAAACCATAATCTCGGGAATAGTGTTCAATGTATGTGAGCCATTCAGCATCTACTCTCCCCATTTCGCCCTGCTGAATCTAGTCGATTAAACGTTTTGCAACTATACATTATTCCACAAAACGTTTTGTTGCGAAACGTTTCGTATAACGGATTTCTATTGGACTAGGTTAGGTATGCCCCGCCTTGTTTTGTTTTACCAAACGCTTCGCAACTAAAACGTTTGTTAGGCGGAATGAATAACCCACACTGGTGTGGTAACCGACAACGCATCAACGAAATGAAAGTGAATATGTTGACATTTCTGCTACCTAGTCATCTATGCTGGTAACTGTTTATAAACCAGACGTTTTAAACGTCCAAAACACGCCATAACCCACACATGATTCAGTGAACAAGTGTTTTATCGGCAACAATCCCAATACGTCGTATTGCTTTTTTGTAACTGCGAAGCCGCCCTGTTACCCCGGTGCATTCTGGGAAGACCCAGTAGATTCAAGATGGCGGCGAGCAGGAGACTACACAAGGTACATCTCCTAATCACTCTATTTTCATATCTCCGGCTATCATTGTGACGAGTCGGAATGGTTTGTCCGACAGCTTTGTCTTTTTTGAGGACCTCTTGTGAATCGATTTAATGATTCGTTTAATTTTATGTGTTGAAATGGCGTCGGCGAATAGCGAGAAGTCACTCTCGCTAGCTATGCCTTTAGCTAATGTTAGTTCATAAACAGGTTAGGGAAGCACCGGCACATTAGGCCAGAGAGACCGGGTTTTAATTTGAGATCAGTAGGCGAACCTTTGTCTGCGACATTTCCTACTCACGGTATCAATGACATCATTTTTCCAATCTGCACCAACAACACTGAAACACAACATCTCACGGCTTCACGTTTCTTGTCAGTAGTTAACTCTTCATGTCATTCAACAATGCTAACCAGTTAGCTTGCTAGTTAGCTTAGCCGCTGTTTGTTTGATGTCGACATGCACTATTCAGCCAATCAATCGCCCATTTAGACTCAATAGCTAGCTACAAAATGTATTTATATTGTGTTACTTAGGTTGTTCATTTACGCGACACGTGATCATGTGGTTACATTGTGTTAAGACGAATATTGTAAAGATATTTTAGTCGGTGTGTGTGTTTTAGTTAACGCTTTATTTCATTACCACGGATATGTGTTAACTACTTGGCACTGGACCTGTTTCTCACAGTAACTCTGACACCGCAAGTGCTTACTGTAAATGGACTAACTACTTTGTTCCAGTTTTTGACATTTTGTTTATGCTGGTGTGATTATCTAGTATTGCATCTGATGATGCGTAATTTTACTAGTCATTGAGAATTTGACAGCGTTATTTACCGAGACTGCTTTTACAGGAGTTGGCTGTGTAATTACTAATTAGCTAATCATTTTTGTCATCAACACAGTAGTCATTTGAAAATAAGAACGCAGATCAAATCGTTTAATATTCGGCTATGGCTATATTGTTTTATATTATCTTATTATTGTGCAATAATCAGTTCAAGCCGTATTCTAAACAAAACTGAAACTAGTTTGAAAACAAACAATAGCCTTTGTTTTTAATTGACCTCTCGGGTAAACGGGATGTTAAATAAACAACTAAGTTCGTCTCAACTATAGCCTTGTTGGCAAACCGAGTTCTGGGTGGATCCGGACTGAGATTTACGCGATGGATGATAACGTCTTTACTTGTGTTTATATCACTGTAATTTGACTTCCTGGTGCTAGATTCGGAGGGTTTCCCAAACACGATCAGGGTTTCTAACCACCAACACTAGGTTGATGAATTAGTAATCGCGTTTTGTCTCCTTCATAGAATACAACAGGTATACATTTGACAGTGTAATGCTTATTTACGAGCCCTTTTCGTAATGATGCAGTGGAATAAGAAACACCAAAAATAAACACACCCTGAAAACGAATTTTCTGCTTTCAGTTTATTTGGACAGGCAGTTAAACCTGTCATGCTGTTTTCTGTTTTAGGAACTTGATGAGATCCGCAAGTCGGGAATGAAAAACTTCAGAAATATTCAAGTCGACGAATCAAACATATTGACCTGGCAAGGGCTTATTGTCCCTGTAAGTTGTTCTGTTTTATCTTACTCATGATTAATAGCTTCATAAGTGCTTTCATAAAGGCGGTTGAAATTAATAAGCATAAACATCCTCTATGTTCATTTAATATGTACTCTTTGGGTATAGTGGTTGTGGCTCTCATCGTTGGTTGTCTATGGGTTTCTCTGCTATAGGACAATGCTCCTTATGACAAAGGCGCTTTCAGGATTGAGTTAATCTTCCCTGCTGAGTATCCCTTCAAGCCCCCCAAGATCACGTTTAAGACGAAGATCTACCACCCCAACATCGACGAGAAAGGACAGGTGTGTCTGCCTGTTATCAGTGCAGAGAACTGGAAGCCAGCCACCAAAACTGACCAAGGTAGGTCGTACTCGAACACAGTCACCATATAGTACTCCTGGGTTGCTGCCTGCCCCCTTCCCCCCATTTACTGTTTCTGTCTTTCAAAACAATGTTTTTGTAATATAATGTAGAAATATATATATATAACAGATAATATTGATTTGTATATATGTGTATTCTGTAGTGATTTTGTTTCAGCGACGTCCTGACACTGTTCTTTTCCGCAGTAATTCAGTCACTGATTGCGTTGGTGAATGATCCCCAGCCAGAACACCCCCTGAGGGCGGACCTAGCAGAAGAGTACTCTAAGGACCGGAAAAAGTTCTTCAAGAACGCAGAAGAGTTTACAAAGAAACACGGCGAGAAAAGACCAATGGACTGATTAGCTGATGAGTGTGTAGCACTTTCTCACTCTCCTCTCTAACCCACCCAACAAAATCTCTCTCCTCAAATCCCTTCTTTAGCCCCCCCCAACCCACCATTTCCCACTCCACTTCACCCTCACACAAATACATTATCCTAGCAGTCCAGAAGCAGCCTAAGCTAAAGGCTGCCATCGCAATCTCTTCCTCTACGCGGGACTCTGGATCAAACAGGTTTCTCTGTTCCTTTTGGCGATAGCTTGAGCCTGTTACTAACTTTCTACTATTTTCTTAAATTAAAAAAAAGAAACATTTAAGACATTAAAATGATTCGAGAAATTAATGTTCCGGATGAGAAATATACAGTGTTTTAGTTCTATTTGTTCATAAAGAGGAAAAGATAAGAAAAATATCTGCTTGAGTATTGTATGCCTTGAGTAGTTGCCCTGATTTGTGGAAGGCATTTATTTCTGGCAGAGAATGAAAAGTGTCGTTTGTTTTCCTTCCTTTTCTTCTCTTTAGTTCTGTCAAACCCCGAAAATCAATTGTGTTGTTAAAAACCAAGGAGAGAGAAGGTTAAGATGACACTCTCTTACACAGGTAGCTAGGCCCTGCGCTGAAATGTTTTCCTTTCTAATTCTCTGCTTCTGGAGTTGCACTGCGTTCTGTTGAACAGGCCTTCCCTCAGTCGTTCCTCAACTTGGAGCTTGCCCACTGTGCAGACAGACACAAGATGGACAGCCATCTATTGTGATAATCTGCAGGCATAGATCTCTGGTGATAATTCTCTCCTATACTGTTCCTAATGCCTTTTTATTGTGTGAAGAGCTGAATATTACTCGATGTTCTTCAGCCTGGAGGAATTTCTGTTGATAAGGATATTGGTCTTTGCGTTGGCCATTTTCCCCGGTTTCTCTTGAAGACCTCTGTCTAGTGACAATAACCCTTTGTGGACACTAAAAACAAAGGCGGTAAAAATGGTCCTTATGAGACTGTGCCATTTGTTTACAGTTTAGCGATCCGACTGCTCTGTACGGCCCGCCTCATCAACAATCAAACACGTTCTATAATTGGAAATCTGACTCTGTTTCTCCGTTAATGCAATATTGGCTCTGCGTACCAAAAGTCTCAAACGACGTCAAGTCTGTGGAAGATGCCAATGTGAGTGGAACGTCTTACTAAAGGCAGTAAACATGCTGGTGTCTGAATTGGCCCGTCACTATTGTCTGCAGCTTTTAACCAGAACCAGATCTCTGGTTTTAAGTGGAGTTCTGCGCGGGGAATTGGGTTTGAGGCACTTTATATTGAGCGTGAAGAGGGCTTTGTCTTCGCAACAGTTCTGTCTGCCAGTGGGACGCGAACAGGACAGGAACAGAGTGTATCAGCTGTGTGGTTCAACCAGATGTTTCATAATAAAGGTGGCCGACCGTTAAGCCTCATTGTGTGGCTTGTTGTGTGCTTGTCCTGCGTCTGGGTTAATGAACGCCTCAGGTTTTGGTTTCCTTTGTCTGCTCGCAGACTTTTTATGGGAATAGTGAGCAAACTGTAAAAGAGCCTCTGAACCCTTTTATGTTCTCTATTCGTACACATCTGAGGTGAAGGTGAGCAGCAAAACTTGATTCCAGATTCAGGTAGTCCATTTATAATGGGAATATATGGGTCCAGATTCAGGTAGTCCATTTATAATTGGAATATATGGGACCAAAATGGGTCCAGATTCAGGTAGTCCATTTATAGTGGGGATATATGGGACCAAAATGGGTCCAGATTCAGGTAGTCCATTTATAGTGGGGAATATATGGGACCAAAATGGGTCCAGATTCAGGTAGTCCATTTATAATGGGAATATATGGGACCAAAATGGGTCCAGATTCAGGTAGTCCATTTATAGTGGGGATATATGGGGCCAAAATGGGTCCAGATTCAGGTAGTCCATTTATAGTGGGGATATATGGGGCCAAAATGGGTCCAGATTCAGGTAGTCCATTTATAATGGGAATATATGTGGCCAAAATGGGTCCAGATTCAGGTAGTCCATTTATAATGGGAATATATGGGTCCAGAAACATATTAGCCTCCTTGACTCTCACATTTGTTTCACACTGTTAGACTTCATTTGTCTATATATTTTTTAGAAAGGCACATTTAAAAACCAACCAATGTCCTTTAGATATTACCATAGTCTGTGAGTTAAAACTGCGTTGAGGTAATAATCTGGGAGGGTTGTTAAGATAAATCATTGGCAGTTCCTATGTCCACAGTGGGTCATAGTTGTGAAATGGAAGTTTGGAACTACTGGGGCTCTTTTTATGGCAATGTACCACTCGTCACCTGGCTAATGCTATTTCGGTGGGAGCCTCATGCTATGGGGATGTTTCACAGGTGTGCCAAGTCCAGGTCTGCGGAGCAGGCAGAAGACGTCCCACTCTGTGGGTCTAGAATAAATGTCAGGCCAGATTTAAGGGTGCCAACTCAGGTTGCAAGGAGTTAATTATATCACAATGCAGTAACACAATGAACCACTAGGGCTTAACGTATTGGTTAAGAGATTAGTGGCTTACCTTGGTTACGGTAAAAAGTATTTTTTTACGGTAAATAACGGACATTTGATGATATTTGTGGTACAACGGTTGAACTATTGAGACAGAAATCCCGGTGATGGCCATAATCACTCCAGCTTGGAGACGGAAGCATCAGTAACCATCTTCGTTGCCCGCACAACTCGGTTTGCCAGTCGTGCACGGCACAGTTGTAAGATTGATTAGTTACCCAATTATATTTTGGGATACAATGCGAGTAATTTAAAATACATACATTAAAATACACTTAATAACTTTAAGCATTATGTTTTTGTTATGCCATTTTATTTACAGAGCTATAAGGTCTAGTTCTGTCCTTGCATTTCTAGTCCTTGTGATTTCCTGGTCTGGTGATATTCCAAAAATAACATTACATAAATAGTTTCACAAACTGTTAAGAAAAATATACAGAACTATTCTTTTAAAATAAGAACATTTTAAAACCTGGTCCTACATATTTATAAATACATTGCTTAGGCCAATGTACATAATTAAAAAACACATCCTGTTTAGAGTTTTTGCGTCATTATGTAATGACCGTATTTCTAGTCCGTGTTGGAATGACAGAAAGGTTACACCACCTAGAGAGCAGCCTATCCTTAGAACAGGTCAACTTAATTTTTACCCACCCACATTTTTCGCTTAGGGCAAAGACATGTATCAGATGAAGTGTTTATAGAACATGCAGGCCAGTGTGGATATTGCAACGTAAATAGGGCCTAGAGGTCCAGATTAAAATCCTGAAAAAAATATATAATAACCCCAGGAGCCCTAACAACCCATTGCCTCAACTCCTATGCCCTTGGAATTCTTCAGAGATTCTCCAAATCCCAGGGAATTTAGGAAAACCTGTGCACCCCCGAGCCCCCCCGACCCTCAGAAGGTCCTCAGAGGTGCCTGAAGGCACAGAGTTGGACTCTCTCCTGGACGTAGAAGGCGAGCAGGGACGGGTCCTTCAGGGTGGTCAACTCGTGCTGCCGGTCGTCGGACTGGGAGAAGTCGTCCGGCCCCTCCCCACATCCACCCTCATGAGGCTGACTGGGATACCCAGGATGCACCATTAGTTCTGCGGTCACCACTGTGTGCGCTGCAGGGGTACGGATCCTGTTGACGCCACCGGGAGGCGAGCGCTCTCCGTCCAGGGCGTGGATGAAGGCTCGTCTCAGGTTAGGTATGGACATGTTCTCGCCCATTGTGGTGAGGCCCAGGTAGACGTCAGGCCATCTAGGAGAATGTAGAAGTCTTAATTTTAATATTTAAGAGGGAGGGCCAGGTTGGCCAGTTCATTAATTATCGCACATGCGATATATTATTTATTTACCTTATGTTGTGTTCTTTTATAACATTCTCTGCAGTATCTTAGCTTTCTTTTCTCCTCTTACGGCAAGTCAAGGTTAATTACAATAGGTTGAGTCATACCCCTGGTATTCAAGCAAACAATTTGACATTTGTTTTCTTCATTACTTTAGCCAAAGGGGACAACACCAACTATTAATGTATTATGTAACTGTATCACATGGTATTTAGACTTTTTCCATACTGTAGATACATCTGTAGATACATTGGAAAGCTTTTAAAAGCAATGCCGAAAAGTTAGGTTTACACAGAAAGTCTATTCTGAAAAGGTTTACAATAAAGAATGTTTGACTAAAATATGTTATGCAATCCCACAATGCACCTGGGCCCATGCCATAGCCCAAAGGTAGGTGAACCCCATAGGTGACCCCTTGCTCTGACCGGCTCTACGCTGTGTAACAGAACTTGTCTCTTACCGGATTCCGTGACGCCTGAACACCGGAATGGACTCCAGCGCGTCCTTCTCTACCTGCGTGTAAAAGTCCCTGAGGACTGGAGACAACCAGGGACATGTGTGTAGTCCGTGCTCGACCGGAACACGCGTGTAGGAGATCCCGCAGTCGGACAGCACCTGGGCAAACACCTCACGCACCTCTGATACAGAAACGCACACACAAATTCAATTATTTTCTACCGTTAAAATAACATTTTAATTGTTGCATTATTATCGCGAATAACCTTTGAACTGAAAGGCAGTCGATAAACAATCTGGACTATATTAATAAATCCTGGAATAGTATCATCACAGCTCTAATTACCAAACGGTGGAAAGCACACACCGTCGTATGAAAGCAGAAGAAATAACCATTGACTGGGCTGTCCTTGTTAAATAAACACACTAAAATGAACAAATAAACGAGTTGAATTTCGGTCAACAACCTGACAATGTGCTTTCTCCTATATCTTAAAACGGTGGGTTGTAAATTAGATAACCGAGCAAACCTAATAAAAAAAATGCAGGTGTGACTTATAGTCACATGATTCCGGACACATCCACAGAAGTTCTTCTATAGTCGGAGGCCAGGAATCCTGTGTCCTACCATGTTGTGTCGTCAACAAATGGCATATCATCTATCACTGAACGTGGCCATGGGATTAAATAGCTTTCAGAAATAAACATCACAACCCGGATGTTTAAAACAGCTCTTAGAAACTGGTCTGTTTGTGTTCAGGCATGTCACACAATGAACACACAACGACACCTATATTGGGTAAGATTGAAAAGCAACATAGATAGGAACACGCGCAGAGACACACACACACTGGTCATAGTACCTGGCAGCACATGGACGTGTTGGTGACCATCCATGTGACACGGCATGTGACCCATCAGCTCTCCAAACAGCCTCACCTGGGCCCGCAACTCCTGCTCCACCTAACACACACACACACAAGATTACATAACAGCCAAGTCCTGAAGCAGGGAGGTGGGCCAGATGACATAACAGCCGACAAGTCTTGAAGCAGGGGGGTGGGGCAGATGACATAACAGCCTACAAGTCCTGAAGCAGGGGGGTGGGGCAGATGACATAACAGCCTCCTGAAGCAAGTCCTGTCCTGAAGCAGGGGGGTGGGGCAGATGACATAACAGCCTACAAGTCCGGAAGCAGTTGGGTGGGGAGCATGACATAACAGCTTCCAATCTGATTAACTACTTAATGCGCTGCTATCTGCAGTTTAAAACATATCTAGCCCTTGAGTAGGTTGGGGAAGAACTAGATGTATTCACATGCCTTCCTGCTGATCACTAGTCCGCTTGTTTCTGGCCTGTCCTCAGGTAAGGGTACTTTTCAGGATTTTTAGGTTATTCAGGTTACTCTGTCATAACCTGCCAATGAACAGCAGGTACTAGAGTAGGAACATCAAGGCCCAGACACAGTCTGATAACATGTCCCTCTTGCAAAACTGAACTTTCAGTCAACAGCTTGGGTAAACAGAATCATTTGAAAGCAATGTTGACAAGGGGGCCACACTGTAACTGAGAAATGGCTCAAAATGACAGTCAGTACCACAAAACGAAAGAACAGTCAAATAGAAAAGCGCCATGTAAAACAAAAGTGACATCATGACAACTAAAATACGGACGTGTGTCATATTCAATTTCGATTTGCAACGTTTAAGAGATGTTTTGAACCGTGAGACGCTCACCTCCGCCATGCTAAGATGACCGCTCTTCAAAGCCTTCCGGAAGCCCATCTTCCCATGGAAGAATCCCTGCTTGTTAAGTAAAGTGGAGTCCCTCTTTAAGCCCTTGCAGACTGGTAGGCCCTCAGAGAGATTGGCATGGAGACCGATTGGAATGCGGTGTCTGTAGAGGGAATCAGGGAAATTACGTCCAGTTTCCAGGATCACGCCTAGTGTCCGATTAAAGATGATCCGTAGACATACAACAGTGAAAATGTTTTTGGTTTACAGTCAAGAGATACCAGACCCTTCTGTGTCAGATATTATAGATTAAATTGCCAGTAGAAAATCCTCTAATGTCCTGTGTAGCGTAATTATTGTAAAACACCATGGTTGACCAGTATGAGAATATATACACCTGTATACACCTGTCAATACTGCAAGTCGCTCAGGATAAAAGCGTCCGCAAAGGACCTACATGTAATGAGAAATTCTTTAATAACAGGAACGAGGATAAGATTGAACATTGTCTCACCTGTTGTTGCAGGACTTGTTAATCATTATCAAATTATCAAATTAAAATGACAGGCAAGTTGTCACCGGTCAGGGAAACTTAATGTAACACGAATCAGCAAACAGCAATTGAAGTCTACACCACACCAGAGAATGTAATGGTGTCTTAATACCTTTTGGCCAGTTGGGTTGCTTCAACAGCCGAGGAGGCATTAACCAGAAGGGACACGTTAGAAATCCCTCCGGACTGGAAACAGTCCACTATCCCCTGGTTCCTCTTAGGACAGTACCCGAAATCATCTCCGGTCACCACCAGCTTGACTCTGGGTTGCGGCATAGCTGCTGGACGCTGTTGGGGAAGTCACACCGAGAAGGAGATTGAGATTAGATAGCAACTTGTTTTATTTCCAGCGACCAGAATGAAGCAATTATTTGTTCACCGGGTTATGACACACCACCAGTGTGGACGCAGCACTCGATATTAATAGAAACAGGACATATTACCAGCTACATTTAAAAAAACTGCTTATTTTTCTAGCCTTACTTCGTGGTGAAAAATAAAAAAGTAGAATCTCGAAATGCAACAACACCCTCAAATGCCAACACTATAATGTTGTCAGCGAATCAGATCATTTCCATACCCGGGTTTGTAGAAAAAAAATAAATGCTGCCTCTGATCGATGACCAGCTCATATCCATAACAGCTGTCCTTAAGATATGCGAGTGTCTCTACAAACTGGGTTGATTTGCAGCTGTAGTCAATCCAATAAACATTACTCACTGTAAGACATAAAGGCTCATCCCTCCCTTAACCGAAAACACGTAGGCTACTAAGAGGCAATGACCCTATAGGACTAACAAGGTCGAAAAAAACACATAGGACTAATATCAAATACATGCATAAAATGTACATCTGTTTAACGAATTAGAGACTAGAACAAGTACAATTGACTCAGAATACGGTTTACACGAATGCATGTCTCTCATAGAAATAGAATGACAACAATGAATAGATCAATAACCTCTAGGCTATGCCAAGTAATCGATAAATAGTGAAGAAAAAAACTCATCTTACCCATGTTTAAAATACGCATTTGGCCATTTATTTCCGAAGCCGGGGAAAAATGAAAGACCAATCACTTCCGACTAGGGTCGACGTCAGATCTACTCGCTTGGGTTAATACGGCCCCTAGTGGATTTAACATGTATTTCATTTCGCGTTGGGAGGTTACAGAACACATTGCTTATCTTTGAGTTATGAAAAGTAATTAAATATTCTGCTGACGTCACTAATTTTATTAAATAATTCACTAATTAGCCAAAGAACGCAAAGCAGTGTTCTACTAGAAGTTGTGCCCATTCATATGGTGGTCTAGTCTAAAAAAATACAGATAAACAAAATACTCAATTTAGAAAAACTGTGTATTTCCCAGGCAATTTTGATATCACTGGTTAGATATGTCAAATGGACCCCTATGTAATGTGAGAAATATCCTCGCCTCGCCCCGGTGATTGTAACCATTGTTATTTGAGGTTCACAGGCCCATTCAATAATCCAACGTTTGTAACCTAATCTACTCCTAGGCTCTAATGTTCTGCGATAGAAGACAACATTTGTTCTTTATGACATGATTGGTTCTTTATGATCATGCACACATTCTTTGCGTTCCATTTTTCCATTGTGTAAACATGTGGGGCCAATAGCAAGTGTCAAATTTGCCAAATCAGGCCGAGACGGTTTTCATTAGTAAACACTGATTAGGCCTATATGGTCTTGATTTTTTATGTGGGTCTATAACTGAAAGTTATACCGGCTTATACCTGCAGACAGAATGAATGCAGGGGGAAGCTCAGACCCTGACAATAATCGTAATCAAGATCATTCTCTCCTATCCGATTTGACTGAATCGGAATACGATTTCATCACAAATCTTAAACTGGTATGGATAGAATCGGAGGAAGAACATCAGCCATCGATGGCAGACAAGACCACAAGTGTATCTCAACTGAATGTAATGAATGACGAATATTCAGCGGTGGACTCCTCTCCATCACTGTCACGAGAAGACGCGTTGCCTAGGATCCACGGGTTTCACTCAGACCCCTCAGCCTATCAAGGCGCAAAAAACACGGAGGAGTTTCGAGAGTTACCTATTACCGAGCATCAGGAGCGGCTGAATATGATTGGCTTTGAAACCCATTCAGGTGTAGGGTACCTTAACCCTAAACCTGTCAACAAAAAGGTACCGTGTTATGTGGTTCAAGTTCATAATAACAGTAGGCCTACACGAGGCGAACCTCTTGATGTGTGTGTGTGTGTGTGTGTCTCCACTGTAACTTCTGTCTCACCTAATACTCCTTTGGGTTGAATAAAGGCAGTTTATGTAGGGATGAAACAAAAACGTGTACATCCAGTAAGTGTAAAGGGAGGGTTGGTGACCAGCCAGTATAGTGTGGCTATCTAATTCATGCTAGATGTCTCCTGTTCACACAGAAGCTGGGCCCGACCTCTCGTCACCAATATAAGGGCCACTTTCCTCAAGTGAACGGTAGCTCCTATGAATCTGGTCCTACATCTCTGAGCGGGATATTGCAGGCTGCCCTGTCCAGCATCAACAGACATATCGAGAGAAAGATATACTTCTCCCAGCAACTTGGCGTCCTGATCAACCCTTTCTCTGTGAGCCAAGATTGGTCGGCAAAGGAACTACATTCTACCACGCAGGCCAGATTTGGGGGCATGAAATAAAAAAAGAAATGTGCTTGCAGGGTCATTTTTTTTTGTTTTAGAGGTCTGCGTACAGGTGATTGGATCATGAGAACGTCGAGGAGATAGATGGGATCCGAGTTAGGTTTTTTCGTCCGTGTTCTCTCGTCTTGTCTCCTACCAAATGTCTTGGTAATGTAAGGGTCTAACGACATCTATTGGGGGATTAGTAACACCTTTACTTTTGCAAGGTAGTCAAAATAATAATAATATGTTAGCTGTAGTATAAAAAAACAAGGAAGCTATTAAAAAACAGTATTATGAAAATATTAATTAAATAATCTAATGTTTGACTCACAGTTTTATATACTTGTTTTAACGGCCTTCAAAAAAATTGACTATAACCCAAGTAACCTAATTCAAGATATGGTTAATGCTGTCCATCGCTCAACTTCCGTTTGGAGTACATGTAAATTGTTTTTACCTCACCAGTGCGTAAACCAATCACAGAACAGCATGTGTTATCCTTTACTTCCGTATTCAGGGACTTGTCAAGCTGTGATTGGTTGACACAAGCACTAACGTTTGAAAGTGCCCTGTCTCGTCGGGCTGTGCGTCCTCTCGCTCCGGAATATCGCCACGGAGGCACAACAATGGCTTTAATTCACCTTCTCCGGGTCCTTGTCAACTGTTTTTTGCTGGTTCTGTTTTCTTCCAAATGCGACGGTCGGGAGTCCGAGTTGAACTACGTCACCTGCGGTTCGCTGGTGAAATTACTGAACCCGAGACACGCAGTCCGGCTACACTCTCACGATGTGAAATACGGCTCAGGTAAGCACCCTAAACACGGAGTTCAATGTTTGACCACGACATTACATTTGAAATCAAGGAGAAACTGGGTTGGTGTGGTTCCGTGAGGCTAGGCTATCTTTTATAGGATAGTGGTTGATAAGTGGAACCTGTTAAGCGACTCGGTATAAGGACATATTAGGTACATAATGGTGGCAGATAGGGCAGGTGGTTGCACTCAAGTGCCCGCTATCGTATCTATGCTTTGCCAATGATGGAAACCCATGTGATTTTCTGGACCTAGAGTCTAGGGTCCCTTGAGGCAGAATGCAAATAATCGTAATATCTCCACAGACCGGTAAGCCCCATAGTACAGCCCCAACCCGGTACACAGTAACCAAATCAGCATTACGAGGGGGAGTGATTTAACTGTGACACACACACACACCATACTGGATCACAGATGCGACCAGTTGTTTCAATACTGACTTATTCTGAGTGAAATGAAGTTATGCAAAACCTGCTTTGCTTTATTCAGCAAAGATCTTTAGGCTAGTCGTGTGATACAAACGTTTAATACACAGGTCTGTTGCCCGGGGCAGTAGGAACCACATACCCAAACTTAAAATCAGTGTCAGTTCTAGCCACACCTCACCCCACAGTCAAAACAATGAATGAAACAAGATTCCTCCCACGGGTCATGACACAAATACTCAGTTTACCACGTCAACAACAATCTATTGGTGAGGGACCGGGGAATCAAGATGGCGGTGAAACGGTGTCCCTGTGATGTGCAGGCAGCGGGCAGCAGTCCGTGACGGGCGTCGAGAGTGCCGACGATTCCAACAGCTACTGGAGGATCCGGGGGGAACCCAATGGGACGTGTCGGCGCGGTGCACCCATCCGGTGTGGCCAGGCCATCCGGATAACACACATGACCACTGGGCGTAACCTGCACACACACCACTTCAGCTCTCCGCTGTCCAACAACCAGGTATGAGACGTGCTGGACACACACACACACACACACAGACACAGAGACACACAACAGTACCCACTTGACCACCCTCCATGCTGACCACCTTTCATCCCACAGGAGGTCAGTGCTTTTGGGGAGAACGGCGAGGGGGACGACCTGGACGTCTGGAAGGTGCAGTGTGACGGCTCCGTCTGGGAGCGCGACGAGGAGGTGCGCTTCAAACACGTGGGCACCGGCGCCTTCCTGAGTGTGACGGGCGAGCAGTACGGCCACCCGATCCGCGGGCAGCGGGAGGTGCATGGCATGAGCACGGCCGGCCAGCACAACTTTTGGAAGGCCGTGGAGGGCGTGTTCATCCAGCCCAGCCAGGAGCCAGCGCGGCACGACAGCACACACGACGAGTTCTGATGACGAGCCCTGGTGTCGTCGCCAGGAGCGCCATCGGCGTCACGGAAACCGTGCCGGACATCGTATAACGTGTGCCTAGGCTACGTCTGAAATGGAACCCTAGTTCCTATGGAACCCCCCATGTCTCTGGTCAAATGTAGTGCACTATTGGAAATAGGGGTCCATTTCAGACTCAATTTTGACACTGATGCATCATGGGACGAGAGGACTCCTGTGGCGTTTTAATGTCCTCGCGTACCCATTAACCAATCAGAACCAACGTTGACGACAGAGGACCTGTGCATTCAGTCGGCCAGGGACGTGAACCCACCACCGGTTAACTGTCACATGTCTACCAACTGCATCATCACTTGAATGGGGCCGACCCTTATATTCATTTTTGTTTTATGGTGCAGGAAGATATTACGATTAGACGACACCTACTGTAATATAATTCCTTAAACATGTTTTACTGTATTGTTCTTCAATGCTTTTGGGAGGTTTACGCATTTAGGTTTGTAATTTGATGAAGGTACAAACTTTTTGTTGTTGTTTGTGTGTGGGGGAAGACAAGCTTCTATTGGATTATTTGAAACTCATTTTTAAACACCCTTTACAGTTTCATTCTGGGTCATCCCAAAGGACATTTTCCCTGTCAAGATATTACGTTTTTTAAAGATGAGACAATAGATTGGGTTAGGTTTGTCTGTTTTGCCACCCTGAAGATAAATCACATCCAAAATGACATTGTGTCTGTACATAATATGTTCTAGTTACAAATCAAAATACTGTTATGTGAGCGAAGACCCTTCCATCAATCCATATCCAGAGTTTACTTTGGCCAAACAGGGCAGGTATATGTGCTACTCACTTTTTTGAGCATAGTGACAGGGACTAGAAGTTGCGGTGAATACAAGTACCAAATGTCTCATTTGCAACAGCGACCTGAGGAGAAGTTGAAATATTAAAATGCTATGTGGTAAACAGCGCCATCTAGAGCATGCGGGCGGTGTTTAATAATAAATAGCGACGTGTTGAAGCGTCGTTTAAACCAACTCCTTTGACGTGTGAGGAAAGTCGGTACTGGTTAATATTCGCTTCAGTGTCTCGAAAACCATTTTCATAGGGGCACATCTCGATGGTCTCTTCCTCTCTCAGGCTCATCGCCTTCATCTACACTGCTCTGTACAGATAGGATTGGAGAAAGCGAACTCGTCCCTGCCAATTTATTTCCAGTTGTCAGGTTGTTTCTCACTTGTTACAGGTGACGGGAACTATATCAGGAACGGAGACAAGATGAAGACCATACTGTCAGCAACCCTATCTTTACAGATCCGTTCAGAGGTGATAGAAAACCAATCAGGTGTGTTGATACATACAAGTCGATCAATGGAATCGCAGGACAGTGTGTTCCTCAAATGTAACGTACCCTGTAAAGAAGACCAAGGTCTACACATATACGCAAAGTCGCCAACAATACAAATGTTTAAAAATTAAACTTGAATATGAAGAAGAATGTGCAGCAGATATGTTTTAGGAATATTTTTTTAACCCAACGTTGCAAACTGGCCTCTTATTCGGTGATTACACAAATATCCACAAGGTGTCACACACTTTTGGAAACAGTAAGGTGTTGGCTACCTGTAAAGGTATGATTCCTGAAGGCAAGGTATGGTTTTACATTATGCAGCACGTAAAGGAGTCTGCGTAACACAATTCGGGTTAGGTTGAATTGCGTCCTATTATTTATGCGTTCTGTAGTCTGGACATGACCAATGAGACTCCTTGTTTGGACAGTTCACCTGAACAGCGTTCGTTTACAATAATTATTGCTGGAATATTAAGACCTTTCATTTTTTTGTAATTTAGCTAATTTATAACATCTTATTTTTTGTTCATTGCATTTATGATAGCTAGGTGGGAGAACAAAACATTTTTACTGAATAAAGTAGGCTTACGCAAAGTCAATATGACTTAATAAAGCCGATCATCTAATAAATATCTTAAACAACGGCTAAATAAAATATTGTATTTTATTGCCTTTCTAAGCTAGCCAAAGGGTTTTAAATATTTATTTTAAAAAGTTGGATTTTAAAATCGTGAAATGCTGATTATCAGATTTTTTATAGAAAATTCTTTCAGAACAAAAACGACAAGACCTGCATTGCCAGCGCTGGTTTAACTGTCCACTGTCCAGTTGTCCAATGTAATGTTGTAGGTTTATTCGTTCTACTGAGATGTGGCAATATATTAACTTTTTTATTATAGTGCATTCGCCTACCCTTAAGTCTATACCACTTTATGTCTTCAATCCGACATTGAACGATTATTGATTATATTAATAATATACATTTCTCTTGAGAATGTGCCAATTTGATTTGATCTCATAAATGCCCAAATAATTTTCTGAATCGGTTTATGTCTAAACGCATTATTTTCTCAGCTACTGTTTCGCTCAAAAACAAACTAGATGTAGTCCGTGCATTGCAACAGTGTGTGCGTCTTGCCATGGCGCTTTCTATTCAGCAGGTGGCGACAGAACCCGTGGAAATCCCCGTGGTCACCATGCCATGGACCAGTGAGGATGTTCTATCAATCGATTGGCAGTAGTCCGCATCAAAAAGGGTCGCATCTGGCTGTGGCCACTGTATCTTACACGCACACACACAATGTGAAAGGTGGCTATATGAAGATTTCACGCAGAATCTAAAAACGTAGGTGTTTCGGCAACGATTTATTTTCCTGTACAGGAAGGGACCACACAAGGTGTAGACGATTTAACGTTACTATCACGTCGAAATGTATCTTGAAAAGGCTCACCTGGCAAATCTAAGTTGTCTGGAACCCAAGTGAAAGACGGTGGCAACTTCAAAGCAAGTGTCAATTCTGTAAGAGGGTTTATATAAGGAAATAAAGCACTTTCTACAACCATGTCTATTTGAATCGGTGCTACCTTTAAAGCTTGCAATCACCATTTTTTTCAAAACATACTTTGCCTGCAAACGACTGCTTTGGCACAATTGGAGTGCTGTGAGCATTGTGAAATTCGGACTAATACATTCTTAGACCACTTTCACAAAGCATATAAAACGTTATCTTCCAGCTTTGATTAATAACCATTAGAATAACGAGGTGCAGGCATGTGTAAGAAGTTTTTTTAAGCCCTAGTGCTTTAACTCACGTCAAGTAGAAGGTGGTCTAATGGTGGTTCAACTGTGAGCTTAAAATCAGGTTGTCTGGTGAGCTGACGAAAATCATAATATTGTTGATTGTTTATAGTAACCCCAGTCCCCAGGGTTAAATTAAAATGCTATAATTGTTCAACTATTTAATACAGGGCGAAGTAGCTCAAGAAAAGCAACCATTTGTTATTTTTTCGTATAACGTACATGTGTCCGTGTGTGTGTGCGGATGGTATGTGCGTGTGAGAGAAGGGGCTACCACCATCGCCACTGTGGCCACCTCGCCTCCAGTTCAGACGCTCAACGGCCCCAGCCGCCATAGTGCCGCGGGGGGGCATGCAAGAGCTAAGGGCAGGCAGGCAGGCAGACAGGCAAGGCATGCATGCAAGAGCTAGGGGCAGGCAGGCTGACATAGGGCTGGTTGGAACGCCCATTCCCCAGCGCCGCATGAGAGTGGAGAAAGAAGAGGAAATGTAAATGGCGCAACCGTGACCACCCAAGAAGGAAACTCCTTAATTTACTAACACCATCACCATTTAAGCTGCGAGTGAATGAGTGGAAGTCGTTTTTATATGAACGTATGCTGCCGTTGCCTTAGAATGGAAACTTCATAAGTACCCATCCGTGTTTTTATATTGGGGAATACACTCGTTTGTTTTTGGCTTGTGATACATAGAACCCTTTTAGAGGTTATATAAACAACTTGGTTCTAATAGAACCTATTTATATATAGTGTTAAAAATAACCAATTTCTAAGGTTCCCTGAAGAGCATGTAACAGTAAGTTATTATGTTGCAAGACAAATGGTTTCCGTTCTCACTATCTTTTCTGACGCATACGGGAACCCTTCATTTTGTTGTTTTTTTATAAAATCGAGAAAGATTCATTAGGCTATATAACTAGTCTCAATCTACATAGTTATTTTCAGATCATTCTGAGGAGCTAGACAGTGTTTGTGTGTTTAAGTTCGCTTCGGTCCTCTTTTACAAGACACTTTTACTGGCTTGCCAACAAAAGGCGAAACAGACAAACACTTGATAAACTGGAAAGACACTCAATTTGTTGCATCAAAGAGCTGGGAGCCAACCGTGTCCAATATATTGCAATGAACAACTTCCTTCAAAAATATTGACATCGTTAAAAAAAACGAACGAACCCTTTGTGAAACTATTGAATAAAGGGTTCTCTGGGGCACTAGTGTTCTACGTAGCACCCACCCATCCCAAAGAACCCACATACTGTGTGCAGCAGTAGGCCTAACTTGGGGTGCATTTATTAAGTAACCAAAATCCAAATGTTTCTGTTCTGGAATTATTAGGGAATGAATTTATAAAACAAAACGATTTTGAACCCATTTTATACTAATAGCTATGTGCAGAGCTGTGCTCGAGACCACCTAAAGCGAGACCGAGACGAGACCGAGACCGAAGGGGGCCGAGACCGAGACGAGACCAAGACCGAAGGGGGCCGAGACCGAGACGAGACCGAGACCGAAGGTGGCCGAGACCGAGACGAGACCGATACCAAAGGGGGCCGAGACCGAGACCAGTCATATCAACACTAAATAATATGACATGTTTTTGGTCCAATGACCAATGTAAAAAACACTTGACCAACAGCATCAGATCATCTACTGTGTTGTCATCCTGAATTAAATGAATTTTATTAAAAGAGTATCTAGGCCTATTTATTGTCTTATGTAAACATAAAATACGAAAATAAAACCATGATTTTAAAATGCACAGGCTATGATATTAAAATTTCTAAAAATCGAATAAATGAAAATCCATCAAACTGTATGTCCTATGTTGATGTAGTAAATGCTAACACATTTTAGATCACAAGCGACTTGCAATCAAATTATTTGCGCATGATTGGCCGATAAACAAATCTATTTATAATTATTTATCCGTCCACAGGCACGCAGCTTCAGTTGTTTGTCTGCTTGAGCAGGACACGCAAACGAACCGGTTGCACTACGCACAGTGTTCATTATTGTTACGAGTGCACATGAGACAGCAGCAAACTAACCCGGTTGAACTGCGCACAGTGTTCATATAGATCAGACCAAAACCCTTCCAGTTTAATAAAGATCGGACCAAAACGGGTTCAGTTTCATATAGATCGGACCATAACCGTTCCAGTTTTATGCTCTTTCTGCCGTATGCCCCCCGGACTTATGTATGTCCCACGTCCTTCTGTGTGCATGAGTAATTTAATTTATCGCCCATTTGTAGTTAGCCTATTAATAATTATTGTTTATATTCGTTTAATTTCGATACAAAACAATATGTTGTTGAAGTCTCTTGTAGGCTATATGAATACACTGTGGTTCATTCGTTATTAATTATTGAGTGCAATAGGCGCATGACACATGAATGGGGCTGTATGTATTTGGCGGAATTCGTTCTGTTTATTTAGTGAAACATATTTCTTTATAAACGTACCTCTTTTTTTTGTAGTTCAACCAAGCCAATCAGACTATTGTCTATATGTGTTCTCGTAGTATTTGTCTGTGTATCGCCCATTCAACCATTGCCATATAGGCTCAGTGAAGTGTGATCGGTGTCTGGGTACCGCAATTAGGGTACCAACGCCCAGCGGCGTGGGATTTTGGCGACAGGAAGGCAGTTTAGGTATCAAAAAACATGTAAATAGTAGTTTTATATATTGTTCGGTTTGTGATTTTGCAATTCTGAAAACGGGACAAGGTAAAATGCACGTATTTAGGAAAAGTCATGGAAGGACGTCGGCTGTAGCTTTTCAACATTATGTATGTATTTTAATTACTAACCGCTGTGTGTTTTCGGACAAATTATTTATTTGTGCTCAATGTACTGAATATAGGCAAAACGAATATAATGGCAGATTGTGCAGACATGATCGAGCATATGTTTAAGATTGAAGTATTTACGTGAATGGGTGCACGCTCTAGCGACGCTGGGGGTGGGCTTTTCTTCAAAAGTAGATAGCCATTGGCGGGATAAGCCACATCAGAAAAAAAACTGTCTGACTCTGGACGAAATACAGCCAATGGAAATACAGCCAGTACATGTCATACTTAAATATTTTTCTAGAAAAAATTGTGGGCGATAATTTCTACGCTGGTCTCGGCTGGTCTCGGAAGAATTTACGAGTCCTTACTGTCCGAGACCGAGTCGAGACCGAGTCCAAATGTAACCGAGACCGAGACGAGACCGAGACCTTAAAAAAGTGGTCTCGAGACCGGTCTCGAGACCGAGACCGGTCTCGAGTACTACAGCTCTGGCTATGTGCTCGCTGGAAGACGCCACACAGTAGAAGTGCACATGTATACGTGATAGTTGGCAACAAACATAAAAAACATACACATCTTTATGTTTCAATTGGTTATATGGCTATTCAAACCGACACTGGAGTGTAATTAAATAATTGTGTGTTTCACATGAAACAGGGCTGACTTCACTAGCCTACTGAAAATATCCCACGCCAAAAAATACAATCATGCGCTTTTTTCTTTGCTGATAGGCTCTCACCAATGCCCGTATGATCTTAATTGATGGGGATTTGACAAAGTTAGAAATTACGTTTTTGGTTTGGTACATTTTTGCTAAATATTAAACACAGGTTTATTCTGGGTTTCTTGACAGACATGCACACTTAAACTTACTCTTCATGAAGCTCATTTAACCCAAACAATTGTTTCAAAATTCATATAAACACAGCACACAAAAAACTATATTTTCCTTGGTGGAGTTTATTCAATGTTTTTTAGCATGGTCAGTTTTTACACATACATTACCTCATATCATTAGAAATTGCTTGCTGGTCATGTGACTTCCATGGGGGGTGGTGGGAGGCACTTTATTCCATGCACTTCCTGGGATATGTCCTTGTGCACTACGTAGGTTTGGAGCTGTGCCCATTTACGTTGTGGACGTCTCAGAGGTGGAAGCGGGCGCACTTCCTTGGGTCGTCCACTTCCTATAGGTTGAACTGTCCCAGCTGACTGACGCCCTTTCATTATTGCACTGCTAGCTGCAGCGCCCCACAGTAGTGCAACAGAGAAAGAGTGTCAGGCACAGAGCTGTCTGCCTGTCTGCCTGCCTGTCTGTCTGTCTTTCAGATAGCTAAGGGAAGAAAGGGCCCCCGTGTGACGTGAGATCTTCCTGTACTTGGCCCTACGGCCCATCTGTCTATGGTTCAGGGAGTGGCCTGTAGCCCCCTCCCCACCCGCATGCGTGCAGGATAAACTACCTGTTTCTAACTGCCAGCCAACCGCCGGAGACGCAGAATCACAGGACGGAACGAGCACGCGGCCGCACACTCTGGGGTTATGGTGATAGCATAATAACCAATGTGTGTTCACGCAATTGAATATGCACGTCCTAAGCTTACGTTACACATCAATTAAACATCATACGTTACAGTTACAGTCCGTAGACTGGAGGGCATGCAGTCGAAACCACTAAATAGCACACAAGAGTTTGACACATTAACCACTCGCGTCCAAGGTAGTTCACACCTTAATGGATATGAGTTTTGGAACGTTTAAAAAAACCACATTATGACAGGAAATGGCCAAATGCACAAAAACGTAAAACTGCAATGAATCTCATCAACTACCACCACAACTAAGGCAAGACAGACCTGAGAACATCCCTAGAATCAGTAAGTAGACAATATTTTAATAAAACAGGTTACTTTTAACAAGGGGAACTACGCTGCATATGATTTCTTTATCCAAATGTCAACATCAGACATAAGATTATTCCCTGATCACTATAGACCTGCAAAAGGCAAGTAATAAAGGCTCAAATAAAAGCTATATCCATTATTCTGACGTGTCAAACATGTAATTAACAGATAATACAAGGTAATTATTCAAGGTAATTTTTGGAGTACATTCTTGTGTGTGGCCATTGAGTGGCCTTTCAAGATGCTTGAAATTAACTTCACCAGTTAGCAGAGTCACTTTTGTCACTAAACAGATGTTCTAAAAAACATCTCTATACCATTTTATTTTGACAGCAAAGAAAGAAATATCAATCCATTGAAAATAAAGTTTTAAAAGTGATCCAATTCACTTTGTTGCATTTCACATTTAACCAAAACGTTCTGATTTAATAAATGTAATGTTAAAAATCACAAGAAGTTTACGGATGGTTTCAAAGTGGAAATTTAGTTATCGTATAGCAATGGCATGACAAGGAGACGAGAACAAATGGAAACAATGTAATAGATTAATCTATTTGTACTCTTCCATATGTAAACAACAACAACAACAGGTAAATGAGCAAATAGAGGACATCCCTCGGAGTCAAGACCCTATAAGCAATATTGCACTACTCCATTATAAGTCAGAAAAGCAGAGGCAATATTGATAGGGTCTCGCCTGCAAGGCAACCAACGTTTAGACATTGTGATAAACATTTCCGGCGACAACAGAGGAGCAAGAGGAGAAACGCGGACAACACTGCGTATAGAGCACATGGAATGGAGTGGAGGAGCGCATAGCCTACCAGCGGATTTGGGTTCAAGAAGAACGTCCAACTCGGTTGGCTCTTCGATCCCCACCGTTGTCTCGTCACGTGGCGAGTTTGCTGACGTCGTGTGAATTCCAAACTCTGCGCAGGAGCCCTGGTGGCGAGCACGGTCATGGCACGTGCCTGACTGGCCGATGATTCCAAATCAGCCATTTGATTTGGTTCAATTTCTATACTCAATGATTTTGGATTATGTCTCACATCCATCACCGGTCTCCTTTTACGCACAACGCACCAGAACAACACAAGAAGCGACTACTCTACCATGCCTTATTTGTGTCTGCCCATTCAACCTTTAAACGCCTTCCAGTCGCACTAAATAACGTAACACAAACGACAACGGTTATGCCAAATCTGTAAGAAAATGAGCAATTGCCGAAACCAATCACTCCAATAAATAGCCGACCATTCTATTTACGTGACGCGTATATTTAGAGATCCTACAGCAGACCTGTTCGCTCCTGCAAATGATCAGCGGACGGGAAAAATACACTTTCATCCAAAACACAAACCCATCTTCCGTCCACCACTAGATTCATGTACCATTTCACGCAGGTATTGTCCTCCAGAGAAAATAATATAGTTCTTCTCACCTGAACCTTAACCTCAGATTTCCCAGTCTACGTCGCCTTCTCGAACATGAATGCTCGTGCACAAGCTAGGGTAAATAAATGGGAAAGGGCAGGAGGGAGAGGCGGGGCGGGCGAGGGGTGGGGGGGTGAAACCTATATACTGTCGAGTCTAGAAGGTATTGTATATATTCCAATCATGTATCCTACGATTACAGGTGGGAGGGACCGTGCACCTCCGATGGATATGAACACGTTAACTGGAATTGTATTAGGCTTTTGGACATTACGAAGTTACCAATTTAGCTACACCTAGAATCAAATACGCATTTATATTCATGAGTTATACATTGAGATGCACAAAAAGCTTTGGGTTTAGGCTATTTCCTTGTTGGTATTCTAACGTGTCAACTAACTGTTAGAGATCTCTCTTTTTTATTTCAAATCATATATATATATATATATATATATATATATATATATGGGAGGGGGGACACCAAATATCAAAATCAAGTCACTGAGAGACATAGTGACTGAGAGGCCATGCTGTTTCACTCAGTAGGCTACACCTGTAAATAAAAAGTAATGAACAGGCTAACGAAGTACCCAGACTAGACAGTAAACCCATCAAGTAGACTAACGCATTTATGGCTACATTTCAGCCAGGCTATATTCAAACACATTAAGTACATATCTCGCAATACATTTTAGCTGGACGTCTGAGGTTCCATATAGGTCTCACGTTATTTACATTTATCAAGTATGAGGAAACGTTTGGGTCATGTTAAGCAGAACCAGCTTTCAAGGAGCCACTATTATTTTCAGTGGCAGAAACGCTGACCTTTACCCCCAGTTAAAGCGGACTTCGGAGACAACAGATGTGAGAAATTCCGCTGTTTCTTTTTTTCTTAGAAAATTTGAGGGGCCGCAATGTTCCGAAAACATCCCCTCCCTCGTGCGTAACTATAGCCCATGTTATATGATCAAATAGGGCCAAATCCATCGCTTTAACAACTTTCTTACAGACCGACTGTAAACGTTTATGAAGAAAACTAAATTGAAAGGTTTTGGGGATATAATTCATATGCCTATTGTATGGCACGTATTTTAGATTTTGTCATTTTCTAAAAATCTAACATATGCTATAATAAACCATTTCACATTGGCATTGCACACAGCCCTTCAGATAAAAGATCCATGCTTACATCCAATTATGTCGAATGTAATGTGGTCTAGTGCCACGGTTCCTAAAACAAACAAAAAAATAAACAAAAACCAGTTTACCACACTCATATAACCTTACCGCGTGGTGGAGGTTATGGCTTATGTCGCTCCATGGAAAAACTCAATTTGTCTAAACTATGCATTCTGGCATTTACCTGCCAGCCCATAGGCAGCAATACGACAAGCTTACACATGCTACAAACGTACACTCTAGAAATATTTAACTAACACGCACCCCTTTCCCTTGCCACTGGTTTCCTATAGGTCCTCTATAGCGGGCTGCAAAAGCCTTTACACTTTATATTATGAAAACTGGATCTGATAGATGGGTCACCCAGATGAACACAGATCAACACGAATAGATGTTGACCGACATAAAATAGTAAGTGGTCAGCCCTTAAAAACAAAACAAATCGAAAAACCATTCCGTAGCCAATTTCATGGACGCCCATGTCTCCCAATTCCACACACACACACACACACACACACACACACACACACACACACACACACACACACACACACACACACACACACACACACACACACACACACACACACACACACACACACACACACACACACACACACACACACACCTCATTGGGCCTTTCTAATTCTTCCCCACCTACATTTTTGAAACACGTATAGCCCGTCAGGTATTTCCAGTTTATAAGGTTATACTCAGTAGCCCTTCGCCATGACGCTAATCCATACGTTAAGGTGCGTGCTATAAATGTGACACAGTATTTTACTGAAATTGACGTTCAAGGGCCAGACACATTGTGTACTGGGTGAAAACCAAAGGACACACAAAAACATACATACATACACGCACGATCCCAAATAAAACTTTACACCCACAGCGGTCCAATGCAGTAACCCAGAATGAAATGTATCCCAAGGCGTCACCCCCATCCCCCTTTCAGAATGGGACCAGCCCCCTCACTCTCCTCCGTCTCCCCTCCTCCAGCATTCCGTAAATGTCCCCTTCCCCCCACGACTACCTGCCACAAATAGGAAACGTACCCCCCATTCCCACCCACACCGTAACGTCTCTCAGTATAGGATCTGCCGAGCACTGAAATTATGCTTTCAGATGTGGAAGACATGGATACAAAAAAACCGTTGCCGTTATAATTGGATTATAAGCGAACATATGACATCCTTACAAACCTAAACAAATTAATCTTTATACCACGGCGTGCATTTTTGATATTTCTCCAAGATTGTGTCTTTTGTACAATTGGGCGAGAATAATCTAATCAACACTTGTAAAAATATGGTAAATCCTAGATTTGTTAAAGAAAGGCTTGTTAAAGTACGCACAACAAATTATCTGTCTTCAACAGTGATAAATACATTTCACGTTATTTTTTAATTATGTTTTATTTATTTTTACCTTCAAACGGAAATCTACATTTTATCATTACGAAATGGTAGTCTATAGGTCTATTTGAAATCGATAAAATATAGTATCTCCTTAAACAACGATATTAATAAGGGATAAAATATCATTCTTATTTTATAGCCTATACTTTTCCAAAATAGCCTAGGCCTATAGTCTGTCATCCGTTAGGCCATATAGTATCTGCTTTAAATCTAAATGACGCAGTTTTATTAACCCTTACAGAAATAATTTAGGTAAGGGTCAACAGGTATAAGAAAATACTGTCGCCGCCTACTTTAAATAATATTTCTTGTAGTATACATTAACAAATGAAAATATAGGTTTTTCTAAACGACAAACAATTTTCAATAAATGCTATGCAAAAGGACGGGAATCCGCACGGATGTTTGGGTATCGGTAAAACTATATAGGCCACTGCACATGGGCCTATACGATAATTTCACAAAACGTGTGAAAAGTTGGGAAAGTGACTTCAAAGCATTGTTCTAATGTTACTTAATCTGAACACGTGGTTTGCAATGCAAACGAACACGACCTCTGAAGTTCTGACTGTTGAACAAAATGTTCTTTTTTCGGAGGCGTGGTCAGTAGTAGAGGCCCTTTCTACCAGGGTAAAAAAAAAATACAAGCACGTATATAAAACGTCCTGGCATGCCATATTCCATATGATCTATGCGATTAGTGAGTGTAGTGTTGAGCCATTTCTATATTTCACATAGCCTGGACCACACCATGCATTTCCTTTTTTATTAATGACACTTTAAACCCACACGTCAAATGGGCTCAAGACTGGTTTCGATACGCACACTCAAAGCGGGGGCCGGAAAGCCTGTGTTAGCCTATAGACCCGGGTACAAGAGGAATCCCACTGTGCTATAGGCCACCTATGCCTCAGTCCATAGCATCCGACTGGCATATATGAAGTAATGACGGAGACCTAATGCTATGACAATACTATTGCACGGCTTCACAGGATGGTACAGTAGTGCAACATCGTCAAAGCAGCTGACATCCGCGTGCACTATAGGGGTGGAGAACACTTTAAACACACACGCACACACTCACACACGCACACACGCACTCACACTCACACTCACACTCACACTCACATACATACACGATTGAAACGACTAAACGTAGGACATGGCAAAATCCAGTCCCATCACTTATACAAACGTATGTAGACACCCTATTGAAGAATGCTTGATAATTTAATATAACTTGACTTAAAAACAGACCACATTTTCTGTCGTGCACGCGCACTATCGATGCTATATTAATTAAATACAGCCAATTTTGACACAGGCTTCACGGTTAAACACACACACTTTGGGTGGCTTCTCCTTCTGACCTTACTGATTGCAGACATTTCATAACGTTTATACCACCGTAGCCAGTGTGAAACAAAGCGATGGTCAATATCACCCAAATAAATACAATTAACATTGCCTTTTCTTCCATGCATGTGGAATGCAGGAATGCCATTGTAACCGGAGATAACTTTGTCATATGCAAGAAGAGGTGGGAAGTTCAGGAAGTTAGGGGGTGTTGGCGAGGACTGGGTGTGGGTGTGGGGGTCGGGATATTGGTCAGCCAATGCCCTTTTAATATTGCACTGCTCGTCTGATTCCACAGTAGCACAACGATAAAAGGGCTCTGGACAACAACATTTAAATCCATCCGATGTATTTGCTAAAACAAGATTCCAGAAATGCACGAATTTGGCTAACGAGTGCCCCCCCCCATTACACGCGCAGACCATTTTGACAAAAAAGTGCATTATCTCACTTTTCCTGTTCAGACTGTGCGCGAAAGCCTGTATGTATTGGAGGTCTTTCGAAACTCAGACAGACAATTATGTCCCAAACATTGTAGAATACCACGTGCATGAATAGTACCAGAACCGAGCAATAAGAAAAAAATAAACAAATAGGCCTACTACTATTTAAAATAATCGAAATAATGAATAAAATGCTATATGTGCATATAGCATTTTATACATCAAATCATATCAAACATACTAAAGAAAAGGCTAACATCAACAGCTAATAAGCATTTAACTGCAGCAAGCATTTTATCTTCAGTCACAATAACGTGCAGCGAGTGAGTAGAGACACATTTCATAGTCCAATTTAATTATATAAGCAAGCAAGGATCTCGTGTTCGCAATACGAATTGTTTCAGTTCAACTAAATCGTTAATATCATTTAGTGACTACAGTAAATCGCATAGCAAAAAAACAACACACAGTCTAAATGCATGTAAAAAAAAACAGGTTAGGCCTACCTAAATAGAAAGGGACCTTGTTTCTTTAGGTCATATCATATGCTCGATACATCTTACAAGAAATGGAAGGGAGGAGAAAATGTATATAGGGCAAAGAGCACATTCCCCGATAGAATACCAGAAACCTTCATTTAATAGGTACTATTCTTGTCCCTTTGGCTAAAGTGGCAATTTGAAACCCTCCTCGTTGGGGCGTGTGGGGGGGGGGTGTACCGGGGACGGGGGCTGTTGAGGAGTTGTTATTTCCAATGTTCAACGGGCCTTTGAATTTAAATCACTTGCTAGTCCCAAAATACCAACGTGGTCATTTTAGGAACCAATGCATTGTCTAAACTGTAATCTTCACCACACACAAAACATTTATACACATAGTCCACACATACACACATGCACATTCAGATAAATTTTAAACTCGCAGACAAATTCAGACAAGCATTTAACATCACATGGACTTTCGGAAAAACACCGTGGCATACCATTTGAACCGTTTGAAGAGACCTTTTCCTGAGACGATAACAAACAGAAGGCTAAAACACAAAGTAAATATAAAGCCGTGATTTTTCTTTAAATGAGAATTTGTCAATGCACTGCAATACCTGACACAATGGGCGGATTATCTTCTGTACAAACAGGCCTCTCACAATCGTCTCAATTAGGCCCGTGTTCATTTAATATTACATTTACTAGTCATTTTCCCATTCGGGGAGTTTGGGGAGTTCGTGTAAAATTCAATTACATCTGATGTTCGAGGAGTCCTTGCTCATGAGGGAAAACTAACTGGCTATAGTCCACATATTAGAAAGTTTACCCACGTCGCTGTCGACTAACTTTGGAGGCGTCAGGAGAAATCCATGGACTTGTCAAAACCAATTATGACCACCGGCGCGTTGACACATAATGCATGCATGTGCATCAATCACACCCCTATCCCTAATCCCCATCCCATTCTCTTATTCACACACACACACACACACACACACACACACACACACACACACACACACACACACACACACACACACACACACACACACACACACACACACACACACACACACACACACACACACACACACACACACACACACACACACCACGCGCACACACACACACCACGCGCACACACACACACACACACACCACGCGCACACACACGCACTCACACTTCAAACTCCTCCAGCCCCGTATTTACCCCTCCTCACGGAGCCTTCCTCACATCCATTTTCGCGACCAGCTCCCGCCATTTCTGTGCCACCATGCAGGATGCTGCTCAGGCGATACAGAGGCCCCCAGATGTCAAGAATGGTACCTGGCCACGGGAACGAAATCATGCGAAGTTAAGTTGCGAGAAGCCCGTAACGCGAATGCCTCATTTGTCTCTGATGTATTCCTCCGCGAGTGTGTCCGTGTCTGTCTGCCACCGTATGTGTGAAGCATGGCGCGCTGTCGCAGGCATTGTCTTCCAAATAGAAAGTGCTAGATCGTACATGGCCAGCCTCACGGCCTCCCAGCTCCGGACTCCATCTTTGACTAGTTGACATTCAGCTCCTGCTGAAGCAAATTCCCCATTTGCATGCCTACATCCCATTGGCCCGTTTCTGTGCTAGTCTTTGCCGCGTGACGCGCAATTGGTGGACTTTTTTGGTATTTAACTATCTTATCACGTCCAGGATTGGTCATATAGCACAACACGTCACTGTATAGTTTTGTTTTAACAATGAACACACACGTTGAGCCTTTCATTCACAAATTTCTCATTACTCGCCTCCCGTGTGCAAGGTTCTCGCATACGTTGTCATTTGTCTATAGGAATATGCAGGCTATAGTAGAATCCACACCACCATTTAAAAGCTTAAACTGTGCCACGTTTGCTTGAGTGGGATGCATTTGTGTTCAATGCATTATGAGAATACGATACTGAGGTGTTCCCAAAGCAGACTTATACGTGTGTTTAAGTGTATAGGCCCTGGACTAAACCAAATTGTCAAAAAGGCAACACAAACTAGGCAAATTAAGTGGGGTTTGAAAGACATGTTACATTAGTACTGAAACGAACATGAACAACGCAATTACTCATAACAAACACACTTTGTAATAGCCAATAGTAATTACGTCTATAGTCTTATCCCCATCCATTTATTATTAGATGCATTTATCAACTAAATAAAAATATGTACATCAATTTGGATATGAGTACTAAATGACTATACCCATTTACTTCACAAATGTAAAGTGACTTCTGGCGTGTTAAACTTTTCCTGAATCCTTGGTGTATACACCCTACAGACAAGATTACGTTTTGCAACAAGATTCAGGCAGCAGGTAGCAATTGGCATTGGTTTATACCGGGATCAGTGGGACTCGGTGCTGGCTGTCCGGCAGCCTGGGGCAGACAGGCTCGTATAGAGCCCCTGTTTTACCGCACTACAAAACGAGCTGGAGGCGCTTCGCTCCACGTTCGGAGGAGGGCAGCGGTCTGTGAAATCTGACATTCCTGACCAATGGAGCTGAAATAATGGCATTGTCCAGCGGAAGAGAACCCGCCTCTCGCTACCACACAGTCCCCCCTCTTCTGTGGGGACCTGATTGTGCAGCTAATCGGCGAAGAGCGTTTGATGTCAACCACGGAGAGAATTCAAAATGCGAGAGGGGGAGATACGCACCTCTATCGGAGTGCCTCGTCTTTTTCGTTCTCTCTCTCTTAACGTGCCCCCTTCTCGTTTCCAAAAATGTATTATCTTACTATTTTACTAGTCCGTATTTTTTATTTAGCCTAACGCGTAAATCTCTTTTATCGGTCTATATGTACCCGCTCCAGTCAGCGCAAAGGATACAGATGAAACATTTTTTTTCGATGATGTGTTTGCTATGTATGAATGTGTGTGAGTCTGTAGTGTGGGGCGGGACTAAACGAATAAATCACTGTCCGAGGTACGTGAGCAGGAGGAAGTTAGAAGAACATGCCCATATTTAGTTATGACGGGTTCTTCCCTCTAATTCACTGGCATGCCACCTATCATCACAGATGTGTCCACTGACAGTTAAAGTCGAACGACGTGTAAATATATGTTGTCCCTTTTTACAGCACAGCTTTTCTTCTCCAGATAATGCTTAGTCAAAGACACGAGCACCTAGATGTGTATAAAGAGTATGCAAAGCTGTTTTCAGAGCATTGCGGAGAAATGTAATTATCTGGAGTGAGGCAGCGAATCTATGGGTTACTTGGACACATTTAGCAAATCAGATCCGACACTTAATTGAAATGTATCGTTTAAAACATTTGTAAAATAACAGTGACATGAGAAGTCATTCATTTACTTTAGTGAACTATGTCAGTAAAACATTAACATGGACATTAACATGGATGTATGAATTGAAAAATACATTAAATAATGTTTCAAGGACATGACACAAGATGGTGCTCCACCTATGTTTGTTGTTATTCGAGTGTTTTTAAGGGTTGTTTCGTTGGGTTGCATGTTATAGTCTAGTTTCATTCAACACATCAAGTAAACGGTCTACCTCAAGTATACTTATGGACAGATATAACGCACAGGAAGACTGATCATGCTGTAGGTTCTCGCCAACCCAAGTTTTTCCTAACGTGAATTATTATTCCATCCAGCTAATTTGTAGAAACAGGTGTCTTCAATTAGTGTTGGACCGAAAAAGTACAGGAACTATAGCAATCCGGGAACAGGTTTGGGCAGCCATGGCCTGCGACATCATGGGTTGCCTACTGGGAAAGAAAGGATGTAGAATCGGTGAGTAGCTCGGGTTTGAGCGGGGCGGGACATCCGCCCTCAGTCTACATGTAAAAATGTATGGTTAAAATAAACTTTAATTGACATTCCGTGGGATTCTTGAATCAGTGAGAGTATCTATATGCTATTTATCACAGATCAGCTTCCCATAGCTTTCCTAATTCTGAGAGGAAAGACAATTATATCAGTTGTGAATAACCGTTTCTAATAAATACATCAATAATCCAGGTACATGAAAATAGGAATAGCCTATGAGGTGTAAGTAGGCTATATTTGCTAATTAGCCTGAATGTATAGCCCATGTGAATCTCTTCAATTTGTCCACAATTTTGTGAGATGTTCTGATGAGTTAGAAGGTAATATGTGTAATAACGGGAATTCGCAACATCGTATTGTAAACTGCTTTTGCTACAGGCTACAGCCCAAAGAAAACGGATGTGAAACCGTACCAGTTGTGTACCATCCGGCTATATGGCCAGGCTGAGCATTTCATAATAGCATTGGCCGGGGGACTAAAACCACCACCACCGTGTAGCAGCTTTGTTTTTGGTGCAATTTACTGTTCTCACACATAAGAGCAGTTTAACATAAAGGCCTGTATGTCAACAGTCTACTAACTGGACGTTTCAAAGCTCCTAAACCGAGTTCAAGGGTACTCGAAGGGTTAAGCAGACAGGCAACATAACAACTTTTATTCCACTCACATTTCGGATGTTTCCGTCCTGGTAGCATTTCAGCCCTTTATATATACATATATACATTAATTTATTCTAAATATAAAACTACGTTGAAAACAAGGCGTGATATAATGTGTCACATTGTGCCACTAAGCCAATCAAACAAGAGGACATTCAGAAGGAACGTGTGAGTGCACATCCGTGTGCCAGCCACTTACGTCACCACATGACTAGGTATGAACACGGACGGACACGCCCCCGCTGCTCACCCTTGCCTTATATACTGCTGAAACACATACGTCGCTTAAGCGGATACGCAAACACTCTCTCACCGTTTGATTTCCTCTAGTGTGACCAGATCCTGTGACGCTGTAGGTTTCCGATGCGGTATGACTGTTCACGTATACAGGCGTACACGGTATTTGGGTATCCAAGCTGGAAACCTGAGCGCTCATATCACTCAGCACTGAGTGATGTCTTTTGAATATATACTTTAAACCTATTTGGAACATGACCTGCATGTTTTTAACCCAACTCATGCAACTTTAATGTTATTTCTTGAAGCCTATAAAATCTGAAATTATTTTTGTTATAATTTGTGTGGGGAAACAGAATTATTTCATTAATCTGCTGTCAATAATTTCTACTTGGTTAGTATCCACATGAGAAATTTTTGTCAGCTTGTGATGCCTGCATTAAATTGCGTATAGTTAATATGTCTATACATTATGGGGAAAAAGAACAGATTTAAATCCTCCTTTCCTTGTGGTCATCATTTATGTTACTTTATACTGCCAGTTTGTTTTAAACATTGGATTGCTTATTGTAATGTAATACTCCATTAAGAACAATTATTGCAATCTACAAGATGTGTCTGTAGAAACAAAAAACAATTACCCTTTGTTGTTATTTTCTATATGTATAGTGATAATATAATACATATTTATCTAAATCATGTACCCTTTATTCTGATTTTTTTAAATTAAATACACCAGACAGAATACATTTCCATAGTTTTAAGCAGTCTACAAATGTAGTCAGTATAGGTCAGATTGACATTTAGAATATCACAGAACGGTTTTCTGTAGTTTTTGCATTTAGGAAGTTCTTATTTATTAATATTTCTACTTTTGCTATGGCTAAATACATGTAGAATATATCACACAAATGGTAGTCCACAATTAGTTTACACAATGTTAATCTATTTCCTAAGTCTATAGCATCACAAAAATAAAGATTTTTTGATGACTAATGTTTTTTCATTGATCTGTCGTATAGTTAAACAGGATGAGACATATTGTGATCTGGCTCAGTCTTTTTTTTGGACACTTCACGTTAGTTGTCATTGTCAGTAGCAATCAATAAAATGTATTTTCTAGTGGTTGGACAAAATCTGAAATGTGAATTGCAAACCCCAGGACCATTATTTAGATATACACATTTTAGCCAAATTAGCCTTAAAGCTACATGACTTTGAAATGAAACAATTCAAATACTCAAACCACCAAGACTGTGAAATGAAAATGTAAAACAAGACTCAAATTGCCATGACTGTAATAAGAAACCACAAAAAACTCAAGATACCATGATTATGATATGAAACCAGGAAAAGACTCCAAACACCATTGCTGTGTAATGAACCCTGAAAAGACTCAAAAGACATTGGCTGTGAAACGAAACCATGGAAAGACTCAAAACACCATGTCTGTAAAACTAACAAACCAACCAATGACCAACAGACAACTCACTGAGTCCCTCAGAAAACACACAGGCGTACACACACACACACACACACACACACACACACACACACACACACACACACACACACACACATAGAAGCAAACAGAAAAACACAGAAGCAACCACACACACACACACACACACACACACATACACACATAGCCCAACACGGCTGCAAGCTACCATGTACACACACACACTCAGAAGATAGGTCAATATCAGACGTTTGTCCAGTTGAGTGGTGGAATGCACACACACTGAGTCACACACACACACACACAAGACACACAGACACTTAGTCACACACACACCGATACACACACACTGAGCACCACACACACACACGAGACACACACACACTTAGTCACACACACCAAGTCACACAAACCTCGACACACACACACTGAGCCACACACACACACACACGAGAAACACACACACTTAGTCGCACACACCAAGTCACACACACACACCAAGTCACACACACACTGAGCCACACACCGAGTCACACACACACTGAGCCAAACAAACTGAGCCACACACACACTGAGCCACACACACACCAAGTCACACACACACTGAGCCACACACACACACCGAGTCACACACACACTGAGCCAAACAAACTGAGCCACACACACACTGAGCCACACACACACAGTCACACACACCAAGTCACACACACACACTGAGCCACACACACACACTGAGTCACACACACACTGAGCCAAACAAACTGAGCCACACACACACACTGAGCCACACACACACACAGTCACACAAATTAAGTCACAAACACTGTGGAAAAAACACACTGAGCCACACACACACTGAGCCACACACACACTGAGCCACACACACACTGAGCCACACACACTGACATTCTTGCTTTTAGCTTTTTCTTTCCATTCCTGTCTCTAAATAATCTCTAAATCCTCCGTTTCTCCATCACCCGTCTCCTATTCATTCAGTAAATGAGCTCAGTCCTCAGAGCATCAGTTTGTTCGAACCTCCAAGTTCCGCTAGTCTTTGAGGAAGTTCTCGTAAAAGCAGAACACATTGATACACACCTCAACCCAAAAACACCCCCCAATTGCTCAAGTCACCGCATAACGATTTATTGTAAGTTAAGGCTGACTGGCTCCCTGATGTCATTGGAAAAAAATCGGGAGTAAAACCTCAAACAAACCTGGATCCAGGCTAGCTTTTGGAGTTACACCTTCAACAAACCTGTACCCAGGCTTGGTTCCTCCAGAACCTTCTTCTTTCCTTCTAGAGGAGGTTTGTACATGTTACTACTGAAAGAGGAAACTAGTGGGACCTCTCGTTTCAGCCCTCCTCTCACCCCTTACTCTCTCATCTTGACCTTTGCCCTCTGGGTCAGCACCCATAGAATTCCCAGATGTCAGGGTAGGGAGCGGGCGCTAGCTGGCTCGGGTTACCTCAGAGCGGAGTGGCGCCATGAATTCTCACAGAGAGAGTAAAAGAAAAATAGACTGATAGAGAGAGAAATGAAAGCCAATTTGGGTTCGAGAGCATCCCCGAGCAAAGTCTCCACTCCAACCTAGACTGCACATCTCCCCCCAAAAACAGCCATCATAAAACCTGTCGCCCCACAGGGGTGAAACCCCGCCCTCAACCAGTGATAGAACTGTAGTGGAAGTTTTGGTGATATCACATGGGTAAACAAAACTGATATTCAAATGTCAAAAATCTGAGTCAAACATATTCTACCATTCAAAAGTTTGGGATCACTTTGAAAGCTCCTTGTTTTTGAAAGAAAAAAAACATTTTATCTAAATTTTATGTCCAATAATCTTGACGTTTTAACTACAGCGACCATACGTTTATTTATAAGACATCACACCTTGAGGTTGTACAAGATGCGTTCTCCAGATCATAACATGGAAGATTCCAGAAGGCGTCAGCATCAGTCAACCATGGTATGAATAATTAAATCCCTCCACTACCTCCAAGCTCCGCCTTTACCATAATGAGACCCAATACAAAAACCAGGTGCAGGCATCTGTACGGATATGGACAAGAGGAGAATAGAAGATTGAGGAGATTGAGCATGACAAACGATGAGGAGAAAGTTACAGGGAATAAATGGCAAACGGATAAAAAAGGGGTACAGGAGGAACAGTGATAGGAGAGGGAGAAGAGAAGGAGAAAGGGGAGAAGATAATATGAGAAGAAATTAAAGAAGAAAAGAGAGATTAGGGAAAAGAAAAGACTTGTCTATCCTGCTTTTCTTCATGTCAATCACATCTCCCTATAACCAAACATCACAGCATTCTGTGACATCATTACTTCCTCCACACTACCATGCCCCGCCCTCTAGCACTAGGTCAGAGGTCAATTGACAACCTGCTAAGGCTGCTATGATCCCCCAGCAGCTTTTGTTTGCCTAGTCTCTATCTCCCTCTCACCCAACTTTTCTTACTTTCCAGTTCAGGTGTGTTTCCTTGATTCTTTTATGTTAAATCCTGGATTTAAGAAAAGAGGAAAAAAAGTGAACATTAGAGAAATTGTTTTGCAAATTAGGCGATTCGTCATGAAAATAGTGTACTTTTAGGTTCTTTAATCAGAAAATGATCCGAAAACTGCCTATCTCAGGAAGAGAACAAGTTACAACTCGTATTGGAATGAAACACATTATTATGAATAATCTCCCAATAATTGGACAGTTCTACAATCTTCCTTTGATGTTCATAAATTGAACATTTCGCAGATAGTCAAACATAAAATCATAATTTCAGACAATAGGTTACTGGGACAAGTCATGAATAGAAAAACGGATGCCGTGGTTTAAAAAAAATGCAGATGTCTATTTTTGAGTTTCCCCTCACAAGACGCCCTATACCGCCCATCCTCAAACGACGACCCCCACCCTATCCTGGATCGTATTTCTGAATGTGTTTCTGAGGTCAGCCCTGAATGGATTCCAGGCTATTCTCTGTCCCTGGGAGGCGTTTCATTCGCGCATTCCAAGGGGCGTGTCTAGCTCGGTAGCCCCGGGACGCCAGTAGCTCCTGAAACACTATTTTTAAGGTCCGGTTTCGCCTAAAAACAGACGTGTTTCGTCATGCGTTGGGCATTTTTCGATCATTTGAGATAAAGCACTTTTTTCTGATGGTATGCGAGTGTGTAACTCCCGTAGGCTTGGAGGTCTTACATTTAAATATGCAACTAAATTGTCAAATGTCAAAGCCAAATCGAATAAAACACTTTTAATGGAGCAAATCGATAAGAGAAATGTCGATGAAAATTATCCAGAACGAATGATAAAATATTATAGATGTACCTCTAATTAGGGTGATTGTATAGTGATTTGAAGTTTTCCTAATGCATACTTATTAATTACAATGTTGGTTACGATTGAGCCCATATAAGTACATTTATGTTCATTCAGCTGAAACACAACATTATCTCAATTAGATTTTAGAGAGGTAAAACATCATTACAAAATGATGCCATTCTGTAGAAGTATAAGCCTACAATTAAAATTACAATCCACAGTGAATTTTCATATAGTCTTCTTTTAACCATAACTTTCTAGGCAAATTAATTAGTCCTAAATACAGATCAGACATTTTCGAAAAATGTATTTTAAAGGTAAAATATAGAGACATGAACATATGTAGGTTCACAAATAATAATTAACGCAGTTATGCAAAGTTAAGAACCAGCTAAGAAGACCATGAATAAATACAAATCTCTATTTTTTAAATCTATATATTTGGTTGGTTGAATAAACATTATCATGGATAGATGACCATATCTATTGATTGATTGCAGATAATAATATAGAAAATAAACAGTGAATAGGAGAACATGATAATTTTACTCTGGTTAACAAATAATAAAGGGAAATATTGTGATTCAGATTTTAAACAGATTAACATGATCTCATCTGGCTGCTTTTAAGTAAAATACATTCCACATTTTTTTTTATTCAGCATCTAACAACTAGTGCAATAAAACAATTGCTTATCATTGTAAAATGTGTCTAAAATGTAAACATTTAAAGTTCAAAGAACAAAACGTATGAACACGACTGTTCAAAATTAAGTTTCAGGAACACTGTTCAACTATTTCCAAAAATATACATTTGGTGTCTTTGACAAAATGATTGTTGCTAGTCAGGTTAACCCAAACTAACAATACACTCCAATCACTTTAAAAAAAATCCATGTTTGTCTGGGAATACATTTCCCGCATTTAATGCTAAAATTGTAGTGAATTATAAGTCTTTTAAAATCCATATTTAGACTTTACTTGCTTTGGTGATGTACACATAACTTAAAAAAGTGGAGTTTTTTAATGCCATGTGAAAGAGCATACAGAACGAAGAACCCTTAAGATAACTATAACCGCCCTATCGCCCCTCATTAATCACCTATACTGTAGAACTAAACACCAACATGCTTTTATTAGTTCACATGAGGGAGAGAGGGAATATTTTATTGACCAACCAAACACAAACTCTTTAACAATTAGCAGTCAGTGCAGCCACCAATCTGCTGGGTTCCCCGGGTCATCAGGTGAACCTTCAGCATGTCACTACACCTTCCCAGCTCTTCATCCCACTGTGGTCACCACTACTCTGTCCCCATATTCCATATCCTGGCCTGAGGTCAAAGGTGACACCCTAACAGCAGCCGGGGTACTTTGGGTTCAGTCCCGTCCCCCGAACTTTAGAACACCACTGCTAACCTTTACAACCAGGTGGTCCACTTGGAGATCCCGTCATGGTGACGCAGACTTCGGTTTAAGACGTCACCTGGAATGGTTCCTATGAGATGTTGATTTTTGACAACACACCTTTTTTGTGGAATTGGTTGGGCGTTCAAGCACACGTGCTGGTTGAGTGTGGTTGTGCGTCTTTCTATCTGTGTGTGTGTGTCTTTTAGGCAAGCGTGTGAGGAGAGAGGAATTCCAGTGGTATCTCTACTGTTCTTCTGCATACCTCCCTCCCTGGCGAAGGTCAAGAGGTCAGGTGTCAACAATCACATCCCAATGGGGAGAAAACTCTGTTCAAACAACCCCGGAATTTCAGGTTGGAACTCAGAAAAGGGGGAGAGAGAGGGGAGCGGGGATTTGACTACCACTCAGGACCCAGCAAAGAGAAGGGTTGATGGGGGAGGGGGAGACGAGGGTTCAGAGGTCAGGGGTAGGGGGTTGGGTGAGATGAATTCTCCCTGTGCCTTAATCAATTTTCTGCAGAAAGAAAGAGAGAGACATGGAGAATCGAGGGGGTTTCCAGATTTGGTGTGCAGGTCTCTGGTGCTGTGTATTCACATTGTTGTTTTGTCTGATCTAAACCTCAGGACATTTCTGAGCCTTCTGCTGTATCTGTCTGGGAATTCTAAAAGAGAGGAAGAGAGCGAGAGGGAAAAAATATGGACACGAAAAAGACATGGAGAAAGAAGGAGAGATCTAGAGAAAGAAGGTGAGGAAAAAGTGAGATAAAATAGAGAGTAAAAAAGAGTGTTAGAGAGAGCTGAAAAACAGAAGTGTGGCAGGATATACTTCAGATTGCAACCCTTTCACACGTAAAAGAGAAACGAAGACTGCAATTTATAATAGAAATAAAACATTTGTCGAGTAAGACAGCGAACGAGAGAAGAACAAAGAGAGAGGGGGAGAACGACAAAAAAGACAACAATAGAACAGAACAAATAATGAGAAATTGAGAGAGAGATTAAAGTGTACAGAAGGTGCATGAGGCAAACTGACACGTGGTTAAACCCCTGTAGGAATTATTACGGGCGTCTTTCACATGAAGCGGATGATGGAGTTCTGCTGGTTTCAACTGTGTTTTTTTCTGGTTCAGGTTTGGGTCTCTGGACCCCCGATGACCCTTCTCAACAACTGACACTAAAGTGTTTCAATCCATACGCTGGCAGCAGAATGCCCACAGAGCCTCTGAAGCCAGGATTCATAGAAACATGTGAGGTGAAGTGGGGAGTGAGGTAAAAGTAGAAAGAGACTGAAGGGTGATAAAGGTGAAGTGATACCGAAGGCCATGTATAAGTTAGGTTGGAGGTGGTTTGCTACACACACACACACACACACACGCACACGCACGCGCACACACGGAGCAGGTACAGTATCAGTCTTGCCAGAATTGCAGTGATAGCGGAGATAAAATGCAATATTTAGCGGCCAGCTCACTGTTTTCTATCTGGAGGTGCTTTGCATGTGCTGCTTTTGCTCATATCCCCCCCCTCTCTCTCACTCTTTCTTCCTCCCTTTCTCCCTTCCTCTCTCCCTCTCTCTCTTCCTCTCTTCAATTTCTCTCTCTTTCTCCCTTCCTCCCCTTCTCTCTCTCTCTCTCTCTCACATACACTCTCTTGCTCTCTCTTTCTCATCTCTCTCAATTCAATTCAATTCAATGGGCTTTATTGGCATGGGAAACATATGTTAACATAGCCAAAGCATTGGAACATTAAATAAAATATAACAACACTATTAGATAAGAACAGATATTAGAATAACCACTTGAATACGTCTCTCTATCTCTCTCATCTCTCTTTCTCATCTCTCCCTCCCTCCCTCCCTCTCTCATCTCTCTCTCTCATCTCTCCATTTCTCATCTCTACCTCTCTCTCTCTCTCTCTCCTTCTCTCTCTTTCTCATCTCTCTCCCTTTCTCTCATCTTTTTATCTCTCACCTCTCTCTCCCTCTCTCTAAATACCCCTAGCCTAGCACCTTTTCCGCTCCAGAGGGTCAGCTATGCCCCACAACCGCCTAACACTCCTGGTCGCAAAGTGGGACACGCACACACGCACACGCACGCACACACACACACACACACACACACACACACACACACACACACAGGCAGGCAGATAATACCAGTCAAAGCCCACGGGGTCTCTAGTGATTATCTGGGTCTATATGATCTCTGCTTACTGGTGGTTTGTATAGGACCATCAGAGGATGTTGGTTCCAGCATCACACGTCCGTTCTGTGTTCTGTTCCATTCTGGATGGATCCGGCACAGCGAGGAGAAATCGCGAGCAAACACATCACCATGGCAACCGTGGCTGCTATAGACAGACAGGATAATAGTGCAATCTGACGCTCACAGAGCTGCATATTCAACCTTACATTCACAAAGTCACAGAGCTACGTATTCAACCTACCAGTTACTGAGTCACAGAGCTACATATTCAACCTACCAGTTACTGAGTCACAGAGCTACATATTCAACCTTACATTCACAAAGTCACAGAGCTACGTATTCAACCTACCAGTTACTGAGTCACAGAGCTACATATTCAACCTACCAGTTACTGAGTCACAGAGCTATGTATTCAACCTTACATTCACAAAGTCACAGAGCTACGTATTCAACCTACCGCTCACTGAGTCACTGAGCTACGTATTCATATCAACCCACCAAAACCACATATCAGAAAGCAAGCCAGATGTTCACAAAAAAATGAGAGAATTCAAAAACTCACATCATTTGCTCTGCTTCACATCTTCCTATCTCTTTCATATATTCTTCGTGTATCTTTCTCTATACATCTACCTCTGTCCCCGTCACATCTTCTTTCTCTTCTTCACATCTTCTCTCTCTTTTTTTACATTTTCTTTTCTCTCTCAACTTTGTATCTTTGTCTCTCTACTCTATTAATTTCTGGTTCTTTACAACCTTCTCCATCTCTCTCTCTCCATCATGCATTCACCTATCTCCACATATTTCTTTCTCTTACTCTATATTGTGTTCAGCAAGTATAGTCCACACTGATAGTCCACATTGACTGACTGTGCCTCTTCCATGCCTTCACATACACGCACGCATGGACTCATGTTTGCATCACATCCACATGTTAACGTAAACACATTCTATAGCCGTTGATGAACACATCAATGTAAGTTGTTTCTGGTGGGTGAAATGTGGCACCCACAGCGCTGCAGGAAAGCCCATTCTGCCTGTTCCAAAATCGGTGTCGTTCCTCAACACTTGTGTTTTGTCCGCGTCCAACGTGTCCTAGAGGAAAGGGGGTTTTGGGGTGACCCCGGGTCTAACCCGAACCCCTGAATAACGACTGTGGATATGCAAAATGAGTCACCACGTCATTTGCATACGCGTGCATCTGCTTGAGGGGGTCGGAGCACCCAGTCAATATTCAGGCCAGCGAGCTGGAAATTCCAAACTGCACCCTTACACCCTACCAAGTGAACCCCGACCAAGTGAACCCCTACCTAGTGCACCCCTACCTAGTGCACCCCTACCTAGTGAACCCCTACCTAGTGCACCCCTACCCAGTGCACCCCTACCTAGTGCACCCCTACCTAGTGCACCCCTACCTAGTGCACCCCTACCTAGTGCACCCCTACCTAGTGAACCCCTACCTAGTGCACCCCTACCTAGTGAACCCCTACCTAGTGCACCCCTACCTAGTGAACGCCTACCAAGTGAACCCCTACCTAGTGAACCCCTACCTAGTGCACCCCTACCTAGTGAACCCCTACCTAGTGAACCCCTACCTAGTGAACCCCTACCTAGTGAACCCCTACCTAGTGAACCCCTACCTAGTGCACCCCTACCTAGTGAACCCCTACCTAGTGAACCCCTACCTAGTGAACCCCTACCTAGTGAACCCCTACCTAGTGAACCCCTACCTAGTGAACCCCTACCTAGTGCACCCCTACCTAGTGCACCCCTACCTAGTGAACCCCTACCTAGTGAACCCCTACCTAGTGCACCCCTACCTAGTGAACCCCTACCTAGTGCACCCCTACCTAGTGAACCCCTACCTAGTGAACCCCTACCTAGTGAACCCCTACCTAGTGAACCCCTACCTAGTGAACCCCTACCTAGTGAACCCCTACTTAGTGTAGTGCTTCTGGCCGGGTCCCACAGGGTTCTGGTCTATACCAAGTCACTGCAGAGGGGACAGAGTGCTGTTTGGGCCGAACAAATGGGGTATGATGCATTTAATTGATCACCCGATTTGAAAGGGGAGACCAGTGGTGGTCGTGCGTGTGTGTGGGGAGGGGGGGGGTCCCCTGCTCCTTTTCTTCTCTTCTCCCTGAAACCATCTGCCTTAGGGTTACCACCCTGTCAACTCCTAAAAAGATCTAACTACCCACGTCCACCTTCCCCCATCACCCCGTCAGCCCACCAAAAGACCGTGGTCAGCCCCCTGAACCCAGCTGCCCCCTCCACCCCCACCTTCCAACCACCAACCCTCTTCTCATCTTTTCCTTGGGACCACTTCCTTCTGCCGACACTCTAACTGGGGCCACAGCCCTCTGTAACCCTTAGGACTGAAGAGGAAATATCACAGAGCAAGCAGTAAATTACGGGGAACTGTTGACACAGTATGGCATTAAATAATTATATATGGTCTATATGTGGCCTATTCTGCCATCTAGTGGCCAAAAAAACAGAATACTGCAACGAATGATGCAGGAACACACCAGTTAAAGGGGTGGTGTATAGAAGCCTGCCTCTAACGTTTACAGGAGCGAATTGTAAACAGTGAGACGACTTGTCTCCACTCCAGCTTCACTGAACAAGACAGGAATAGTGTTAGCTAGTCCACATGGAAAATGGGCAGATATAGGATGGGGTGAGAAAATAGTAGCCTACTGCCAGTGTCAACAGAGAGTGTAAGGACGCTACAAGTCTGATAAAAGTTTGATCTTTTGGAAATGGATTATGGATTGAGAACTATTATACAATATGATAATATTATTATATAATTATTATTATATCTAGGACCTATGAAGATGTCTATACTAATAATAACAATAAATAAATGTTTAAAATTGCATATCATTTTTTGCTGTGCGTAAATTGTGCGCAAAATTAAACCTGAAAAACATCAGACCCAGGGCTGAAGAGCATTTCTTGACAACTGCCGATGTGAAAAAGGATTTATAAAATACATTCGATTGGTTGAGTTTATTTAAAAAATATATATGAATTGACAATTGATTCTGTATATTGACAGGGCTTTTTATTGTATTTCTGCACAGTCACAAACATCCGCATTCAATCACTGTGTATTTTGTACAACAGCCCAGGTAGCATTCCAATTTGCACATTACTTTCGGCTGACTCACCTAAGGTATTTCTATGCCCCCCCCCCTCCAACCCCCATGACTTGTTCAGATCAATCCACCAATTCATGAACAGGTGTGACGTCATGCTCAATGCATCTGTGACTGTGTCAACAAGATCCACTGGGAACCCAGTTCCTTCCGACGCCTGTTTTTTTTTAAAGGTTTCTACGATCAGTGAATTGTCTAGAGACATGTCCTGACACATTAGATGAACTTCCTAACTGCCGTTAAGTAGCTATACAATCCCAGCCCAGTTGTGTGTTGGTTTTTGAACCAGTGTGTGGGTTGGGTGTTGGCATGAAAACACCCAGTCGTTACTACAAACTGGATATTAGCACCATGTTTGGGGAAATGTTAAATCTGGTCTAGACATGGTAAGTTACCGTGACAGACAGTACAAGTTAGCCTGACATGTTTCCTCAAGAGTTGGCATTAGTAACACAGTACAAACGGATCTGTTCCCAGGCTAGTTTTAAAGGGCCACTATACCCACGCAGGTATCACAAAAGCAGCACATTTAATCTGGATACAGATACAGACCTGTTTTTAGACACTGTATTATCTCCATGCATCTGAACACCAAGTGATCAATCATAAACCACACAGCTCCTTGGTTGTATATAATAATAATAACGCAGTATCACTGTTTGATACTTGACAAAACAATCGCTCAAAGCTCATTGGACACATTTCATATCTGCTTCCGGTCAGGAGGTTACACCTTCACCCGGAAGTGAATCTCGACATCTGTCATGGCGGTGGTTATTGTGCGCTAGTCTCAGGCTAGAATATATTCCACGGAATTCCTGTATTTTCGCGACACATTTTATTAACAAGGTCCTTTCTTGCTAAACTTCTCGACACACTGTTGCGATTGTCGAGCTACTTTAAGCAAATGTTAGTGTGTTAGAAGCTAATTGTGTTGTGTTCAGCCGGTAGGGTTGATGTGCGGTTAATGTGCGGCTGATGTGCGGTTGAAGTGCAGTTTACAGTCATGAAGACAGTTTTGATGGTAGCAGAGAAGCCGTCGTTGGCTCAGTCCATTGCCAAGATCCTCTCTAAAGGTGAGTGAACAATCATCTAATGCTCTAATCTGCATGCTATGTTAGAACAACTAGTTAACTGGCTGGTTGTTTGCCAGACAACTACTTTATTGTAACGTGGAGTCTGAGAGGCCAGCGGCACTGTAATATTGTAATATTGTCACTGCAAACTGCTAACTCAAGTAGAGTTTAATATGTGATGGGCTCTTTAAGAAACAAACAGGAACAAAACACATTGTGTGTGGTTCTACAACATAGTTTATTTCAGGCTTTTGATTTTATTGGATGTAACTAAATGAACAATATGTGTTTTGATCTATAAGCTTGTGCCTTTTAGCTCGACATGTTCAGCGTCTCAATGGCAAAACAACTGATATGAGAGTTGGAGCTGAGTATTATTATCTGAGTCATCTTAACAGCGTCATCCTTACGGCTAAACACAACAACATACAAAATATATATACATGAAATCTATCATTTTCTACCCTCAATGGTTGCATCACATGGAAATGCCTAGTATTGTAGCTGACTCGTAATTTTCAATTGCTTTGCTCTTATTCTACCCGTCGGGATGTGGCACATATACAGGCTATATTGATGGTCTCGAACTCCACCGTGTTGCAGTAAAGTTGCTTCTTCAGAACAGGCACTGTCAAAGTAATGGGGACGGTCTCCAGACTGGCACTGCTGGCAATGTTTCTACAGGAGTGTGTCTCAATGCACTTGGCCGTTTGCAACCGCGCAGGGACTCGGCTCAGGTCCTCATCATATCTGAAAGGAGGGAGAGACGAGTTAGTATAATCGGAAAATGAGAACAAATGAGATCCCCGGGGGAGGTGGTTGGGTTGGAAGGGAATAATTGAGTTTGAATGTCGAGCCCAGGCATGCTGAAGAGCATTTGACAGCTCTGCTGAAAGTTCTTGGTGCATATTGTCTACTGTATTGAATTATTCAGGCACTGTACTCACTCATATTCCCAGGGGGTTATGCTGCGTTCATTGAGATTGTTGCCCAAGTTATATAGATGTCTGTGTAGGTTCTCTAAGCTGAGAGCGCCGATGTTGGAGTCAACACACATGGCCGTGTTGGGGAAACACAGGCACGGATGCAAGGCCAGCAGGCCCAGGAGCAACAGACGTACGCCCTGCAGAGTAGAACACAGAAGAAGAGAAGTTACCCAATCACAGAGGGGTTGGGTGACGCTGTGGATCATACTATTCATTTACCCTCCATGGAAAGTCATTGAAACAGATTTAATGTGACTTTTTTTCTTGGGTGTCCAAAAATAATATTTCCTAATGTCAACGTGGGAGTTGACATTTTTATTCTTTAATTCTTTTAATATCGATGAAAATTAAAAGACCTGTACCGTTGCTAGATTCTAATACTTTTTTGAATGTATAATGGATTTTTTTTTTAAAACTTGTACGCCTTGAATACCTGATGCATTTAAAAAAGTGAAGGCTTATTCTCTAAGCCTGTATCATGCATCACTTGGAGAGCACATGCCTGAAAACCAGAAAACAAAATCACTACCCACAAAAGCTTGGCTCCGTCTTACCTGGAGTTGCTGCATGTTCCGTTCTGGAGTGAGTTCTTTGGTTCGTTTCTTTCTCAGTTAGGCTTTGGCTGCTGTCGCTGCTCATTTGTCTCTGATGACCATCAGGTTGGATTGGGGACATATTTATGTGCCTGGACATGAATGGGTGGCCCACGTGTGTGTGTGTGTGTGTGTGTGTGTGTGGATCATTAAAGCAGTTTTCCATCAATGTACGTACATTAGCATTCATCCTTGAGAGTGGCATACTATTAATTTTATGTAAACCATGCCACGAGACACTTTTATTAAATTAGTTTCCATTTAGTAACGCTATTATATTTAGGAAACATTGTCCCAAACAGACCTTGGTTGATTTTAGATTTTAAGTGGGGGAAAAAATCATTTAGATTTTTTTTTTTTCTTCGATCGGTTTGACCAAGAAAGGAGCTAGGTGGTTTGACGTTAGTTCAGGAAGAGAACCTGAACCCTAATGCGTCCTACTGAAACCTCCTGTCTGACCTCTGCCCCCAGGAAGCTGTTCCAGCCGTAAAGGTCTCAACGGAGCATGCTCAGTGCACGAGTACACGGGCACTTTCAATGGCCAAAGCATGCGCTTCAAGATGACGTCGGTGTGTGGGCACGTGATGAGTCTGGACTTCATAGGTGAGTACAGTCCCTTCATCCGGTTAGGGTTGGGTCAGGTTAACGGGCTGGCTTGGTTCTGTCCCTACGTTAGAATGAGTCGGTCAGGCTTGGTTCTGTCCCTACGTTAGAATGAGTCGGTCAGGTTAACGGGCTGGCTTGGTTCTGTCCCTACGTAAGAATGAGTCGGTCAGGTTAACGGCCTCGCTTGGTTCTGTCCCTACGTTAGAATAAGTTGGTCATTTTAACGTGCTGGCTTGGTTCTGTCCCTAGGTTAGAATGAGTCGGTCAGGCTTGGTTCTGTCCCTACGTTAAAATAAGTCGGTCAGGTTAACGGGCTGGCTTGGTTCTGTCCCTACGTTAGAATGAGTCGGTCAGGTTACGGGCTGGCTTGGTTCTGTCCCTACGTTAGAATGAGTCGGTCAGGCTTGGTTCTGTCCCTACGTTAGAATAAGTCGGTCAGGTTAACGGGCTGGCTTGGTTCTGTCCCTACGTTAGAATGAGTCGGTCAGGTTAACGGGCTGGCTTGGTTCTGTCCCTACGTTAGAATGAGTCGGTCAGGTTAACGGGCTGGCTTGGTTCTGTCCCTACTTGTGCCAACTGGCCTCCTGATATTGGTGATGCTTTAAGCATGTTTTTACTAAAATCCATAATATATTATGTTTGACACTTAACTTAAATCTCATAGTTCAACACACATTTATAACTATTCATCTAATTCCCTGAGAGACGGTGAAAGCAACACAAGGTTGACAAAGGTCAAGGTTGAAGCCCTTTAAAGGTGCAATCTAGCAGGTGACCAGTAAATGGGTAGTGAACTTGTAATGTCAGTCTGTGTCTGTGATAACCAGGCTTTTAGGACATTCTAAATCCTGTAGATCTGACTGCATTCGGTCTGCTCTGCTCCTCTTTCCTTCTCTCTCCCTTCCCTGTCCCCTCTTTCCCATTTCCTCTCTTCTATAGGTAAATATAACAACTGGGACAAAGTGGACCCAGCTGAACTCTTCAGTAAAGCCCCGACAGAGAAGAAGGAGGCCAACCCCAAACTCAACATGGTGAAGTTCCTGCAGGTCTGTCTGTGTATCCAGTAATATCAGTCGGCCATGGAACTCTTCAAAACGCTTCACCAGCTGTCGCTTCCTATGTTGTCTTGTTTTTTAACACCCTTCGTGACTGTTCTTCTTCAGGTTGAAGCTAAGGCCTGTGACTACGTTGTGTTGTGGTTGGACTGTGACAAAGAAGGGGAGAACATCTGCTTTGAGGTACTTCTGATACTGAGTATTTTCTCTACAGACAGTACTAATGCTAACCACAGATAGGAGTGTGATATATGGCCAATGTATCACGGCTAAGAGCTGTTTCTAAGCGACCCATTGAGAAATTCCTGGATACGTTGCTTAGCTGTGGTATATTGGCAATATATCACATACCCCTAAGAAGTTAACGAGGAAATTAAAACCGTAAAAGTAATGTGATGTCAGGAATATTATGTGAACTGCACGTCATGTGATTCTGAGAGGTGACAAAGAGATTGAGGTGATGTCATACGCTCGTGTTTAAACTAACCGTATGCCGCGCCTTTCGGCCAATCAGCTTGCAGGATTGAGCCCACCCAGTTCATAATGCAGTGCGTTCTATTGCGCAGGTCCTGGATGCCATCGAACCGGTGATGAACCGGCCGTATGGTGGTGAGAAGACCGTCTACCGTGCCAAGTTCAGCTCCATCACAGACACGGACATCTGGGCGGCTATGAACAAACTGGGGGAGCCCAATCGTAACGAGGCTCTGTCTGTAGACGCCCGGCAGGAGCTGGACCTCCGCATCGGATGTGCTTTCACCCGGTACGGTAAAGGCACGGCCGCAGACACTCTTTGTCTCGCTCGTCTGCTCCTCTTCGTCACCGGAACGTGATTACCACCTGATGCGTTAGCTGGTTGGGCTTGCAGATCGGCACTGTCTCCTCCTGAGAAGGAGACTCAGTGTGACTGATTGTAATTCAAGCTTGTCCATGTAGCCGCTGTGGAGTTGTTCTGCACTGTTGCTGACGGTTCTGTCTGTGTTATGCGTCTCAGGTTCCAGACCAAGTACTTCCAGGGTAAATATGGTAACCTGGACTCGTCTCTGATCTCCTTCGGCCCGTGCCAGACCCCGACGCTGGGGTTCTGCGTAGAGCGGCACGACAAGATCCAGTCGTTCAAACCAGAGACCTACTGGGTCATTCAGGCCAAGGTAAGGTGTTAGAGCCTGCAGGTAGAGCCCGCGGGTAGAGCTCATGGTTAAAGCATTTGGCTGACAACCCAGAGATGACGTGTTGGAGCAGTACCAGTGTGCCGTTTTAAGTGTGAATTTTCCTCAGGTGTTCAAGGGGAAGGACAGTCCTCTGACTCTGGACTGGGATAGGGTGAGAGTCTTCGACAGAGAGGTGGGACAGATGTTTGTCAACATGACCAAAACATCCAAGGATGCCAAGGTGAGGCGTTTGTCTGTGTGAGTCATAGTCAATAGGGTTAGGGTTATAAATGTAAACCTACACTGACCAGAAGAGCACATGGGCAGACCTGCAATGTCACAATAAGTGAAAACCGTTCAACAATCAACACATGAGTTGATCACACCTGTGTGGAAGCAGTGGTAATCATGTCGTCCTCTAGGTGGAGTCGGTGAGTAAAAAGGAGAAGGCCAAACAGCGACCTCTGGCCTTAAACACCGTCGAGATGCTCCGTGTTGCCAGTTCGTCTCTAGGTGAGCAAGCCAATCACCGCCAAGACATCAGGATCCGCATCGCCTTTTAGCCAATCACCGCCAAGACATCAGGATCCGCATCGCCTTTTAGCCAATCACCGCCAAGACATCAGGATCTGCATCGCCTTTTAGCCAATCACCTAACAGCCGTTTGCATTGTCTATATAAGATTGACAGAGACTGACTGTTTGTTCACAGGAATGGGTCCACAACACACCATGCAGATAGCAGAGCGCCTCTACACTCAGGGATACATCAGCTACCCGCGCACGGAGACCAACCACTACCACGACAACTTCGACCTGAAGGGGACGCTCAGGCAACAGGCCAGCAATCCCTTCTGGGCTCAGGAGGTGAGGAGAGATCTGGCCCTGTTTCATTCAACGGGTCGGCTTGTTAGGAGGAAGGTTGCCTGTTAGACGCAAGCACACACACATACACACATTCACATTCACAGGGATTTACACATGAACACACACAGATGTGTGCCAAATACAGAAATGGAAAGACACTTGTGACAAATAGGCAGGGGCTCACAGACTCATTAACACTGAATGCTGAGTTGTGCTATTGTCATATGTATAGTCGTGTGTATAGTCGTGTGTACAGTCGTGTGTACAGTCGTGTGTACAGTCGTGTGTGTAGTCGTGTGTGTATAGTCGTGTGTGTATAGTCGTGTGTGTATAGTCGTGTGTATAGTCGTGTGTATATAGTCGTGTGTATAGTCGTGTGTATAGTCGTGTGTATAGTCGTGTGTAGCTGGAACTAAACATCCTTCTAGGTGACACTGGAGACACCAGCCATATCAAAATAAAGACAAAATGCACCCCCTGTTTCCCAACAGGTGAAGGCTCTGCTGTCTGATGGGTTGAACCGTCCCAGGAAGGGTGCAGATGCTGGAGACCACCCCCCCATCACCCCCATGAGGGCTGCCTCTGAGGGAGAACTGGGTGGGTGTAGTCGCACCTCATTTGCCCCCCACAGGGCTGTGTATTAGGCATGTCCGAGTAGTCCTTCCCTTTTTAAGTCCTCTTCCTGTTTGGCCCCTCCCGTACAGGAAGTGACGGCTGGAGGCTGTATGAGTATATCGTACGCCACTTCATCGCCACAGTCAGTCAGGACTGTAAGTACCTGCAGACAGTCATCTCCTTCAGCATCGCCACTGAGGGATTCTCCTGTAGCGGCAAGACGCTCATATCGCCCGGTGAGGACCCCGCCATGTTGGTTGTTGTGACGATGTTGGTTGTTGTTGTTTAATGTTGTCTGGGCTGTCATGACGTGCCCGGGTCTCGTATGCTCACCTGACTTATTAGACAGTGATTTTAGTCTAAACGTTTTGGCGACCTTGTAATTAACCTAACAAATGAACCTTGTTCCCAGGCTTCACGGAGGTCATGCCCTGGCTGGGGATCCCACTGGAGGAGGCCATGCCGGTGTGTGAGAGGGGAGACGTGTTCACAGTGGAGGAGGTGAAACTGGTGGAGAGACTGACCTGCCCTCCAGACTACCTCACGGAGGCTGACCTCATCACACTGATGGAGAAGCATGGCATAGGTCTTTATTATAATCTCATGTTCCTGGTTTTAATAAACAAGTTTTAGAGTGGGCGGGAAAAGGGGACAGAGCTTTAGCGGAAGGAGTAGTGGGACAGATTTGAACCCATACTGCAGAAGTACATGTGCACCGCCGGAGGCAGCTTAGACCATTGGAACACGCTGACCACGACATAATTATTGCTGTGTGTGTGTGTGTGTGTGTGTGTGTGTAAAGAAGATGTGGTTGTGTTTTACAATGACCAATAACCCCTCTCCCTCCCTCCCTCCCTCCCTCCCTCCCTCCCTCCCTCGTCCTCCAGGAACTGATGCCAGCATTCCGGTCCACATCAACAACATCAGCCAGAGGAACTATGTTACCTTGGAGAGCGGGCGTAAGCTCAAACCCACCAACTTGGGCATTGTTCTGGTACACGGGTACTACAAAACAGGTGTGTGTGTGTGTGTGTGTGTGATTACCGTGTGAACATTGTTTTCAGGTTGGGGGTTGAGACAGGTTAGAGGGAGAGTCGTTAGTCACTTGCAGGTTACCCTCATACGCCGGTTATCCTCATGGGTGTGTCTATATATGTGTTTGTGTGTGTGTGTGTTCAGATGCAGAGCTGGTCCTACCTACCATTCGTAGTGCGGTGGAGAAACAGCTGAACCTGATCGCCCAGGGCAAGGCTAACTACCAGCAGGTCCTCCAGCACACCTTGGACATCTTCAAAAGGAAGTTCCACTACTTCTTTGACTCCATCGCCAGTGCGTACCATCACACACACACACACACACACACACACACACATAAGTTGACGTAGGGGGAACTCAGGACTTCCTGCCAGAGCGGATGTGTGTTCCAGGGCAGCATCACTAGACCCGCCCCCTGACCATTGTGTTTCTGACCTTTGTGTCTCTGACCTTTGTGTCTCTGACCTTTGTGTTTCTGACCTTTGTGTTTCTGACCTTTGTGTCCTCTAGGTATGGATGAACTGATGGAGGCCTCTTTCTCTCCGATCGCCTCCACTGGGAAGCCCCTGTCCCGCTGTGGCAAATGCCATCGCTTCATGAAGTACATCCAGGTCAGTTTTAGAGCGACAGCAAATGTCATCAGTTCGTCTGACTCGTCTGGTGTCCGTCTGACTCGTCTGGTGTCCGTCTGACGCGTCTGGTGTCCGTCTGACGCGTCTGGTGTCCGTCTGACGCGTCTGGTGTCCGTCTGACGCGTCTGGTGTCCGTCTGACGCGTCTGGTGTCCGTCTGACTCGTCTGGTGTCCGTCTGACGCGTCTGGTGTCCGTCTGACTCGTCTGGTGTCCGTCTGACTCGTCTGGTGTCCGTCTGACTCGTCTGGTGTCCGTCTGACTTATCTGTTTCATATATAATTATACCATCAAAGTTCAGTGGGTCTATTTCCTGTCCCCCACTTTTAGTAACACGAAGAATAATTTATCGTTGTCATTAATAATCAATTTCCTTTTCGGAAAAACATAAGCCGCTCAACCTGTTGTTTCCGACCGCCAGACGAGACATGAGTCATAGTCCCTGAGAGAGAGATCAACGGGTTCTGGATGTGACTCACACAGAACCCCAGGATGCTGACCGTACCAAGGTCGTGGTTGCCGACGGCCCCGACTTCTCTGCCGGTCGCGTTGACACGTGGTGGCCTTCGGCGGGCTGACACGGACCAGAACTAAAAGCCTTTAAATGAACGGATCCACTTTAGCGGAGGGAGGCCTTGGAACAAGGAGTTAGTCATCAACCATGACTCTGTTTGTTCAGGCTCTGTGTTCCAATAGTGTTCTCTGACTGGGACATCGAGTCCATCTGCTGTTCCAGAGAGTCTTATGAAACGTTTGGTCGCTGCTGAACACAACCCCCATCACTCTGTGTCTACGTGTGGTTAGAAAACAGCAGCGCCGTTTGATTTGTTGGTTCACCAGTGGTTCCCAACGTCTATCAGCAGGGGTTACCGGAGAACACTCAGGAGACCACAGGTGTACTGGTGAATTTAACATGAGGGTGGGTTCCGGGGTGCTTGGAACAGAACAAAATGATGTAGGTGGTACCGTAACTGGGTTAGGAACCACTGCAGTAAGCCCATACTTACACATGGATAAACCACACACGGTTGTGTTTAACTGTGTGCTGGTTCTGTGGTGTTTCCACACACCAGGCAGCAGTTTGAGCACCCTCTTCCTCTCCCAGGCCAAGCCCAGCAGGTTGCACTGTGCTGGGTGTGATGAGACCTACAGCCTGCCTCAGAACGGGGCCATAAAGCTCTACAAGGAGCTCCGCTGCCCGCTGGACGAGTTTGAGCTGGTTCTGTGGACGTCCGGGTCCAGGGGCAAGAGCTACCCCCTCTGTCCCTACTGCTTCAGCAACCCCCCGTTCAGAGACATGAAGAAGGGTGAGACTGGAGTGTGTGTGTCGGGGTGCGTGTGTGTGTGGGGGTGCGTTTCTGTGTGTGTGTGTCATGGTGCGTGTGTGTGTCGGGTTGCAGTGATGTTGATCGTCACAACCAGGTGTGAGGTCCATTTCTATAAGTAGGCCAAAAATGGGATCCTTTTTATTTCTTCTCTCTTTTTTCTTCTCCCTTTTTTCTCTCAACCCCTCTAAATACCCAAACTTCCCTCCATCTCCACCTGTCTCCCAGGTATGGGCTGTAATGAGTGCACCCACCCGTCCTGTCAGCACAGTCTCAACTCCCTGGGTATAGCTCAGTGTGTGGAGTGTGAGGCTGGGGTTCTGGTTTTGGACCCAAACTCCGGGCCCAAGTGGAAGATGGCCTGCAACAAGTGCAATGTGATGGTCCACTTCTTTGAACAGGCACATCGGGTCCAGGTGGGAGAGATGGTACCATTTAGTTTATGTGGATGTTAGTCAGTAGCCAATCTCTTTATGGTACTAATGTGTTTTTAAATATTGTCATCTGTGTAGCGTGTTCAAACACAGTAATTTACTGGTGTTCTCTGAATCTAATGGTGTTGATTGTCAATATGTTGATCTTCCCCTGCCCTTGCCGCCTTCCTTTTCTTCCTCTTCCTCACTTTCCATCCCTCCCTCTACAACCCTCATCAATCCATCTCTATTCATCCCTAACCTATCTTTCCCTCTGTTCCATTTTTTCTTGTCCTTCACTCCCTCAACCTCCTTTTCTTTAGGTGGCGCTGGAGAGCTGTGATCTGTGTGAAGCGTCTCTGGTGGCGGTGGACTTCAATAAGACGCGCTCTCCGCTCCCTGACGGGGAGACCCAGCACAGGGGGTGTGTTTTCTGTGACCCCGTCTTCCAGGACTTGGTGGAGCTCAAACACGCCACGATGAGGCACCCCTCCATGACCAGGGGCGGGGGTGCGAGGAGAGGGGGGCGGGGCAGAGGCCGCGGGCGCCGGGAGAAGAAACCCAAAGATAAAATGGCGGCTTTGGCTGCATACTTTGTGTAGAAGGCTTGTGGCTCTGGGGTCAAACGGTTAAGACGCAGGGTTGGAGTTTGTTCTGGATGAGGACCGTCAAACCAACATCTAAATAACTTATCAGCCTACCAAGAAGTCGCTGAACACATGGTTTCACAAACATTGAATTATTTTAAGCTTTAGTTTGCCTGTTTTGAATTTCAATTAATGGCAACACTGTGATGTTATTATGGGGCAGAAAGGAAATGCCCTCATGTGTAAATACAGTGTTATTTTACAAAACCAAACAGACATGTGTTTTTGTGTTACGACTGTCATTCTTGCTGATGCATCACACAGTGATTTCGTCATTGTTAAGTAGAAGAGGTTTGCAAGCACCTAGACCCTCATCTAGATCTGGTCAACCGGACAAATTAGGTAACCAGGCAAGAAGGTCAGGCAGATCAGACCCAAATCACCTCATCAACCTCCTTCTCTCACACAACCTGAACGCCATGCTCTTACCCACTGCTCTCTATTGGACCGGGTACTGTAGGGACCAGAGAACCTTGTACATAACTGTACGGTTATGCTTCAGCACAGCTCCCTGGTCTGTCTGTGACGGTAAGCAATGTCCTTCCCACTGATATGACGTTGTGGTAATATAGGCCAAAGACAGGGTTGTGTCGAGGCACAGACATCAGACAAAAATAGACCTCAAGAACAGAGTAGTCTCCATTATTACCTACATAGAACAGGTTTGGAACCACTGACTCTTTTAGAGCTGCCTACTAGCCAATGTATATATATGTGTGTGTATATTTATATCTAATCTTCAGTCCTAGATTGATGTATATAGATGGACATATAATATTAGTTTTTATCAAAACGATTTTAATTGCTTTCTTAGATTGTATTGATTGCCTGGTCGTGTACAGTATATGTAATCCGATACACAAACAGGCGTGCTTGAAATTAGACTTTAAAATTTTGGCCATATGTCTCAAACCTACGGAGAGCCTTATTGCTAGTATATACTCATAAAACCGAAATAATTGTTTTATTATATTAGTGGTTTCCGGTCTGATATGACGCGTCTTTTAGTCAACCACCAGACTGTCCCGGAAACAAAGGCTGATACCGTTTACCAAGCAATGCGTGAATACCGCCAGTAGGGGGCGCATATTCAATACGAAGAGTCCGTCCGGGCGGAGGGGGTCGTCATATCGACTCCTATAGCTCTAACGCAGCGCAACAGATCATATACCATCGGGAGTGGATCGACTAAACGTCCATCAGGCCACATTGAACGGCTCGGCGTCTATCCCACCGTTTACAACTCAGTGCTACATGCGCAGGTTCTGTGCCGGATCTATATTAGAGCGGATGGATTTCACGTCTGTGCCACACGTCTGGACTTCCGTGGAGCCTTTATGTGTGTATGTCTGGAAAGGGCGTGTAGTAGTAGACTAGTAGTTTAGTAGTATAGTAGTTTAGTAGTCTAGTAGTTTAGTACCCTAGTTTTAGTAACAACCCGTAGCGAGTCAAACTAGTGAATGCCCTGAAGAAGATAACCCAAGGTAAGACTTTTCTGATTACGCGACTACTTATTTTGAGCACCTGGAAACAAAATAAACATACTCTTTGGAGATAAAGGGCTCTTCTGACCAAACGACATGGTGTGTAGGTATTAGTGCTGTTGCCATGGCACTCAACGGCCTGCAGAAACACGCGTCAACAGGGATTAATTTTTTTTTATCATTTTACATATAATTACAAATAACGCATATATTGAACGAATAGACAATATATTTAGTCTGCACATGAACACAGTCGACAGGCAAAGTCACTGTTCAGGTGTTGTGCACAAGATGGTAATATGCACTGATGTGCCAAAACATTATGACCACTCACAGATAAATCGAATCACATTGATCATCTCCTAACATGGGCACATGTCAAGATCGGAGATTAGATGGTAAGCAAACGTTCTCATAGTTAACGGGTTTGATGCAGGAAGATGAGCAGTAAAAAGACCTAAGTGACTTTGACATGGGCCAAATTGTTATAGCCAGATTACTAGGTCCTCTCTGAAATACCAAGGTTTCTGGGGTGCTCCTGGTCAGCAGTGGTGAGGGCCTACTGACAGTGGTTCGAGGAGGGACAAACCACTCTGTGCAATGCCTGGGTCTGGGCATTCGTGTGGACATCAATTTGACACAGGCCACCTACCTAAACATCGTTGAAGACCATGTACACCCCTTCGTGACAGTGGTATTTCCCGGATGGCAGTGGTGCATCTCATGGCAGTTGATGTGGAGATTCACTTCCACCATAGAACCTGGACGTGCACAGAACCTGTACGTGCACTTGACTTACTCTGATACGGACTGATTGACAGTTAGTGGTCTGTCGTTGCTGTGGAGACCTACGCCTGTTTGACCTTTGACCCACCTGACACCTGAGGTAACAGTAGTGGCTTGGATCTTGCATATACACTGCTAATGCTCACTGGGGCCAAAAATGAGACGGTGACAGCGTTTATTTCGTTATTCTTTAACTTTTTTAGATCCCGGAGGTTTTCAGGCACTAGTGGTTAAAAAACAATGTGTGTTTAACTGTGTGATTTCATGCAGGCTGGTTCAGGAATGGAGAATGTCATGGAGGAGGAGGAGGTGCGGAGGATTCTGGGAAGGTTTCTGGAAGACCTCCCTTCTCCACTGGGTCCTGAAGACCCTCTGCCTCTCACTCCTCTCAGCCGGAAGGTCAGTCTGGATGAACTGAGAGGAGAGAGTCTGGACCTGGGCCTACGTGTGCTTACAGCCAGGTATGTGTGTGTGTGTGTGTGTGTGTGTGTGCTTGTGTGTTTGTGTGTGGCAAGCGAGGTACCATTTCATATCAACAGCCATGGCCGGCAGAGCTGCTGTCTGAGAACACATTGCAGCCTTTTTAATATTTGAATCCCGTTTGGATGTTCATTTAATTTCTGAATTAAATTCAAAGAAGCATTTTGCGTGTGTGTGTGTGTGTGTGTAAAATGTAAGAGGTATTTGTCCACCTGCTATTACAATCATATTACAACTTAACGCATTATAATTACATAGAAGTATTACATTTGGCTACATTTGATTGATCGCAGTTATTTTATAACTCTTGTACTTTACTAGCCTAACCGGCTGGCCGGATCTGACTAGCTGACATTATTTGTTGGCTATCAATGTAGAGTTCTGATCTGGTATAACAACGTCTAATAATTGACCACTTTGCTCGCTAACGTGGTGTTGGTTTGGAGACCTGCTTTCTTCTTCTTCTTGTGGTTATAACCCAACAGTGACTATTACATGTCTGGACTGGCAGACAGCATGGCGCTGTTTGGTATCACAGTGTAGTATCGCTGTAGGTCTGTCGGCTCTAAGAACAGCTCTAGACTTGCCCAATGAGGGCGGGTTGTTTTAATTTTCTGCTGTGTAATATTAGCGTTTTGCAACGCTGTGTCGAGATCAACTAGGCCCCTGGGAGGGTTTATAGTGCTTGGAGACGGCGTTTCTCACATTCCTGTCGGGCAAACCAAGCTGAATTCTCCCTCTGTCGGGCGCTCCGTACCTACTCTCCAAAACGCACTGACACTCCCAAACACTGATAATTAAAAAAATACTGAACGAAAACAGCTAATGTACTCTGAGATTTGGGAGAAGCCAAAGTCCCTCTTTTTTGTCCCTCTGACTCTGGGGCGCTTCCTGTTGGTATTATCTCACATCCTGTCTGTAAAATCAAGATTGTTTCGGCCACATCCTGGTTTTAACTGTCTCACTACTCCGTGTAACTCTGACACAAATCTAAAATGGTAGCTAAAGATGTGTGAGGAGTAGAGGAAAGTGTGTGATGGTTAGTGCGTATTGTTTTTTTAACAGTCAACCTAGGAGAACCCTTTATGGTTCCTGGAAGGACACCCAAGGGTTCCATGCAGAATCTTCAGCGGTGTGGTGTGCAAGACTGTTTTATTGTGTGTAGAAGTGTTTGTTTTTGTCTAATTTTTAGAACCTCCCCTCTCCCACACAGGGACGTCCCCTCACCCCTGAGTGCTGCTATGTGTCACGCAGCCCTTACGGAACTGCTGAAGACCGACCTTTCACCTTTCCAGCTCCCCCAGGAGGCCGAGCAACAGCAGAGAGAGGAACAGGAAGTTGTCTGTGAGTTTTAGTGATGCCATTTATGTTCTCCTGACCAGTGGTCACGTCTGTGTGTCCATGCTGTATGTTTATGCTGTAAGTCTTCCTTAATAGTGCCATGCCTCTTAACAACAGTGCCCCCTGGTGGTGTGAATGTGAACTGTCCTGGGTGTAGTTGTTCAGATGAATGCAAATTCTAATTCCCCCAATACCAACTGTCCCTAGAGCCCCCCCCGATCTGACATGTCCAAAATATGGAGAACATTGTAATCTAGACAGAGAACCATTTTGGTTATTTTCCTATGTTGTCTGCAGTACTCCAATCCGAACCTGTTCAACGCCTGTTCCTCAATAAGCTTCGGGAGGTGGGCGTGGCTTGGAACCAGCATCCGCCCTGCTCCCTGTCGGTAGGCATCTCCCGTTTCCTCCTGAGCTCCGCCCACGCCATCCGCAACACTCGGAGGAAGATGGAGGATCGTCACGTGTGCCTACCGGACTTCAACACGCTGACAGGCCTGAAGGTAACCAGAAATGATATGTCCAGAGGTGTCGTGTCCAGAGGTGTCGTGTCCAGAGGTGTCGTGTCCAGAGGTGTCGTGTCCAGAGGTGCCTCCGAGCCTCTGACTCTTTCATGTGTGTCTTCCTGTAGGACGGGGTGGAGCGTAGTTACTACGCTGTGTTTGACGGTCACGGAGGTGTGGACGCTGCCATCTATGCTGCCGCCCACCTGCATATCAATCTCAGCCAGCAGGAGGCGCTGACAAGAGACCCTGTAACTGCCTTTAAGGCTGCTTTCACCGAGACGAATGACATGTTCAGGAGGAAGGCCCAGAGAGAGGTAAGCCTGTCTGTAGGTCTGTCTGTAGGTCTGTCTGTAGGCCTGTCTGTAGGTCTGTCTGTAGGTCTGTCTGTAGGTCTGTCTGTCTGCCTGTAGGTCTGCCTGTAGGTCTGCCTGTAGGTCTGCCTGTAGGTCTGCCTGTAGGTCTGCCTGTTGGTGTGTCTGTAGGTCTGCCTGTTGGTGTGTCTGACGCAGGTGTGTTTGTCTGAAGGGGGTGTGTCTCTCTGAAGGGGGTGTGTCTGTCTGTCTGCAGCGTCTACGCAGCGGCAGTACGGCTGTAGCGGTGCTTCTTCAGGGGGAGTGGCTTCACGTTGCATGGCTTGGAGACTCCCAAAGCATGCTGGTCCGACGGGGACAAGAAGTCTCCCTGATGGAACCACACAAGCCTGAGAGAGAGGTAAGACACACACACACACGGTGTAACAGGCACACACACACACACACACACACACACACTTGGTGTAACAGGCATTCACACACACACTCTCTCTCTCACACACACACACACACATGGTGTAACAGGCACTCACACACACAGTGTAACAGGCACTCACACACACTCTCTCACACACACTCACACACAGTGCTAAATGTCTCTCTTTTTCTGTGGTTATTAGGATGAGAAGCAACGTATTGAGGACTTAGGCGGATGCATCGTATTTATGGGCTGTTGGCGTGTCAATGGGACATACGCTGTCTCCAGGGCGATAGGTGAGTGTCAATGGGACATACGTTGTCTCCAGGGCGATAGGTGAGTGTCAATGAACTTAATCCTACCCTATATAGTAGGGGCAGCCTCTCTCTGGCAGGTTCAGTAACACCAAACCCATTCTGCATACAGCAGAGGAGCGTTTTGCCCAGCAGCTTAAAGTGAGGCGGTATGGTTGAGACTGGCATCTGACCCCTCATACTTCACCCTCTCTGACCCCTGAGCCCTCATACTTCACCCTTTCTGACCCCTGGCCCCTCATACTTTAGTACTTTTAGTTGGGTCGAACGATGCAGACCAGGCCCAGCTGATATTGAATGGGTACCTATGAGTTGCATCTCATTGTTGACCGTCTTACAGTGTCTTGTGATTGGCTACCCCCAAAGTGTCAGGTGTATCACCTGCTTTTTCTACTCTCGTCATCACGAGAACCTAATCCATTTATTTGATTTGGGGAGGACCAACCCGGAGAACCGCCCACCCCTATGAGAACCCCTTATAGCTCTACAATTTGGTTTAGTTGCTTGTTTTCCTATTCAGGTGGGTTTGTTATTCAGTTCCACCCAGATTGAGTGGTCTTACACTATACATTGTGTGACCGTCCACAGGGGACTTCGACCAGAACCCCTACGTCTCCGGGGACGCCGACTGCTCCTCCTTCCGACTGGACGGGGATGAGGACTACGTTCTCCTGGCCTGCGACGGCTTTTTTGACATTGTTCGACCCGAAGAGGTGCCGGCCCTCGTCCTCCAAGCGCTACGGGAGTGCGGCGAGCCCCAGGGTGCCACGGTGGGGTCAGAGGTGGGTGCCCTGGGAGTGGGTGTTGCTCAGAAGCTGGTGGCACATGCCAAAGAGGCGGGGTCCAGTGATAACATCACCGTCATGGTGGTGTTCCTACGTCCTCCAGAACAGTTGCTGATCCGGGACCCGGAGAAAACCTCTGTCACTGCGGAGGGGCCCGTCCTGGAGTAGGGGAAATCTGCGCCAGGTGCAGTCTTGGTGTTTTCCCTGCCACTGGTTAAGGAGAGGATCAGGGGAGGGTGAAGCTGATCCAGAATCTGTTGCCCTTGGGAAAACTTTAGCCTGTAGTTTCAGGTTAAGCCTCCAACTCTTAGAACACACCAGGCTGTTAGAGGAAGCCATTCGCCAATGTCCCAGAGTGCACCTGGGCATGGAGGCAGGAAGTGGACTGTATTGATAAAGGGTGGGGTGTATTATATTAAGATGTGGTTGTTGCCAAACTATTGACCCATTGTGTTGTGGATCTTCCCTTTTTTCGATGGTGCTAATTTTAGACCAGACGTGGAACTGAGAGAGGAAGCTCCTGTTTATAAGAAAACCCATCCTAACAGAAGCTGATGTTTAAGTCCTTCATTCATCAGCACATAATGAACTCTATATGTGTGTCCTACCTGTGTTTGTCTCCTCGGTTGCTTGGTATCACTGTTACCTGTTAAACAAAAGGGTGTCAAGTCTATGCAGGTTTTAGTTTTTTCCATTAAATTGGTTCAGACCTAAACAACCAGGTGAGAACCTAACCAATTAGTGACGTAATTGATTAATCACGAGGTGGAGCAAAAACCTGCAGACACGCGACCCTCCATGGAACTGGTTTGACACCTCTGAGTTCAACGCTGAAGAATCCCGTTGCCTCCCATTCTGTTACTGTCTGTCGGAAGGCCATCGAGACGTCTTTGTTTGTCGACATCCGGCGCTGCTGATAACAACGAATCTTTTCTCCGATAATGTGTGTTATGTGCCATTTTGTGTGTGTTTGTGTGCGCACGTGTATCTTGTCAAAGGTGGTAGCGAAAGTAGCCCACATCCTCCTAAAGAAATGCAAGCAGTGTTAAAAGGTTCCTTTTCCTCCACCAGTATTTCCGACCACGCAGTCTTCTGTCCTCGCAATTTAAAGTGTCTATATCGCATCAGTGTTAAAGCAAATGTATTGTGATTGGGTTTGAGGGTCTTTTCGGTTTTGTCTCATGCCAACTTATTTAAATATATTCAGCACCATGTTTCCCTGTGGACTAAATGGTCGGGAAACACAAATTGACAAATGAATTAATTTAGTGGTGATGTTCGTGCGGATTGTTTAAGGTGTTTAACAGGTTGCTGTTGCAACTGTCTGGTTGGGGACAGTTCTACTTGAGTGCCTTTTCCACACAACTATACAGAACCTTAAAGATCAGTCAGTATTACTACTTCCTGTTTAAAAAAAGAAGCCTTATCTTGACATTTTGTAACTGTTGCATTTGTCTCTACACTGAAACACTTGATGTGTTTTCACAATGTGTTTAGACTCTTAACACTTTTAAACATGTACTTAACTGCAAGCCACTTTTGCCAATCACGCTGTGGTTCTTATATTACTGTTGAACCTTGTATTAAATGTTTTTTCTAATGTCATGACTTGTTTCTTATTTGTTCTGGGGAAATTGACACTTTTCTTTCCCAGACTCTCGTTGGATGAGTTTTAGCTCAGACAAGACATTGTTCTTATCCAATGGTAATGGAGCCAAAGAGGTCCATTTTTCAAATGTCAATTTCTGTTCTGGCTCTGGCCCAATCTGGTCCAATTAGACAGAGACAATCTGTTTCTTCTTCTAGTAATCACATAGCGGATGACTGTAATAGTTGATCACTGTATTTGCAAACGATATTGATTAAAACAAAAAGCTCTGTCTTATCCTACGCATTTCCCAAAACTTCCCCCACTGTCATTGGAGTGAGACGGCTGTCTGTCAAAGCCTTCCAGAAATTGCACCCGCCCACTCTATCTCATGGAGCCACTGTTGTCACGGGCAAAGGAAACCAATTCCGCCTGCTTCACGGTTTCCCTTGTTAACACTTTGCATTTAAATAAACTGCAACTAAATTTACGTGTAACCACAAAAATAGTAGTGGAAGCCAGAGAGGAAGGGCTTTGACAACTCGTCTGAAAGGCTGTTTAGTTGAAACGGATATGTGGTATCGGATATGATAACGGATGTGTGGGTGTGATCATGTCATCATAATTACTAATTTCTATGCATAGCATTTCATGGCCAACGCAAACGTGCCCGTGGGTCAGCGTCACACCAACGCCCCCAAGGAGAGCTGGCAGCTTCTGGAACATTCCGGGCGACCATGGGATGTCAACCGAAGCTCTCACTCTGTATTTCTCTACTGTCCTCAAAATGCACATGGCAGAATCTGGAATGTCCGTGCCTCGCAAAGGACATTTACCCACGTGCAGACAACCATGATGCAATGGGGCGATTACGACATCACTGAGATGGTGGAGATGCTTCCTTATTATTGCAGTCGGTTTCCCTTTTCGTTGCTTCTGCCAGGCAGATGTTGGTGTAATGTAACACACACAGCACGGGCTCTGCTGCTTTCCTGTAAACCGTTCAATGTGACAGAAGTGCATCGCTTGAAATGCAGCCACATTGAAGCTCCATCAGATATAGCCTCAGATATAGCCTCTTGGAAAATCCCGTACAGAAAATACATTCATTAAAGGACTTAGGCCATCTCTACAACCTATATTTGGCACTTATTCATATTCACCCGCTTTCCTGGAAGTAAACCAGGGCGTGGCTCTTATAATCAGCGGTGTTAAGCAAAAACGAACATGTCATTTGACCCAGGATGCAGACTCCACAAAGTGGTATATATTTTCTTAGTCTCACTGAGCAGAAGATTTGAATTCCCATAACGACACGTCAGGCTTTCTTCATGCATTATCTACTTTTATTTTTGCAAATTCACACTGGATCCTCATGGAATCTGAACCCCTCCTCAGTTGACTTTTCCACCCCCCAGGAAAAATTTTAAATACCATATAGAAAAATAGATTTTTTTAAAGCCTCACTTTGATTCACTTTGTCCTGGCGCTGAGCCGGATCTCGGGAAAAAGATCCAGTTGGCCTTTATGAGTACCAGGATGTAGTGGACATGCAATATGTGACATCTGTGCTCCTGAGACAGCGTGGGTGAGGTTATGCCTGCTGTCAGGCTCCAATATTACCTGGAAATTACAACTCAATTACAACTCCAACGTGTCGGGCGTTCTTACCTTTAGCTTGCTCTCATCTATTTTATGTGGACTATTTTGGACCGGGGTCCATATGACCCTAGTGAGAGGTAGGTCACCTTATTACTGACACAAGGGGACACGGATTGCGTCCTGCATGTCTGTGTTCTGTTTCACAGCAACAGCGTTTGTTTCAGAGAAAAAGAAAAATCCTGTTTGAAAGGAGAAGCTGCAGGGAAAGAGAAAGCGAGTTGAAAGGGTGAGAGGGGAATGTCCCGTGTGGTAACTTGGATGACTCCCAGGAGAAGATTCTCTTAGGTGCCCGTATAAATACAGGACAAGCTCTGCTCCATTTTCAAACATCACTTGACCAAGCCGTCCTTCCAGACTCTTGAAGAAACTGAGAAAGCAGCATCAATGGCCAATGCCCTGACCACAACGGTCCTATTCATCGGTCTGCTTCTGGTCAACGTAGAAGGTAACATCTCTGACGAATCTCTGACTCTAACAACACCTCTATGGTCTCTGCTAACTTTATTAGACATTTGCCACATGTAAGATGACTCTGAACGCCATGAAGAAGTGCTATCTAATAGTATATGTGATTTCTAATGGAAAGTAACAGTTGTTTCTGTAATAATGCCATAACCAACGTGTTTGTCGTCCCCAGGTCAGGTGGGTCATTCTAAATCGCGGTGCCAGTGTCTAAATGGAGTCATCAATCAAATTCCATTTCTTCGCATTCAATCGGCCAATGTGCACAACTCCACTAACTACTGCCCGCGCATCGAGATCATGTAAGAATTGCAACTGTATATTTTATAAAGCAGCTAGTATTTACTATTTACACCTGCTTGTAAGGTGTGTCCATTTAACATCGTGATGAGTGCTCTAACTATAGTACCTGTCTACTCTGTTTAACATTGTGATGAGTGCTCTATCTAAAGTACCTGTCTACTCTGTTTAACATTGTGAGTGCTCTATCCATAGTACCAGTCTACTCTGTTTAACATTGTGAGTGCTCTATCTATAGTACCTGTCTACTCTGTTTAACATTGTGAGTGCTCTATCTATAGTACCAGTCTACTCTGTTTAACATTGTGAGTGCTCTATCTATAGTACCTGTCTACTCTGTTTAACATTGTGAGTGCTCTATCTATAGTACCAGTCTGTTTAACACTGTGAGTGCTCTATCTATAGTACCAGTCTGTTTAACACTGTGAGTGCTCTATCTATAGTACCAGTCTGTTTAACATTGTGAGTGCTCTATCTATAGTACCAGTCTGTTTAACACTGTGAGTGCTCTATCTATAGTACCAGTCTGTTTAACACTGTGAGTGCTCTATCTATAGTACCAGTCTGTCTAACATTGTGAGTGCTCTATCTATAGTACCAGTCTGTTTAACACTGTGAGTGCTCTATCTATAGTACCAGTCTGTTTAACAATGTGAGTGCTCTATCTATAGTACCAGTCTGTCTAACATTGTGAGTGCTCTATCTATAGTACCAGTCTGTTTAACATTGTGAGTGCTCTATCTATAGTACCAGTCTGTTTAACACTGTGAGTGCTCTATCTATAGTACCAGTCTACTCTGTTTAACATTGTGATGAGTGCTCTATCTATAGTACCTGTCTACTCTGTTTAACATTGTGAGTGCTCTATCTAAAGTACCAGTCTACTCTGTTTAACATTGTGAGTGCTCTAATGGTAGTCTCTATCTGTGTGTTTAGTGTCACTTTGAAGAATGGAAACGGGAGAAGGTGTCTAAATCCTGAGTCTCTAATGGGCAAGAAAGTTGTTGAAAAATGGATGGAAAACCAAAAGTGAGTTAGATTACATATGTGTTTATACTTTAGGTAAAAAATGATTTATATAATACATATTAATGACGTTTGTTGTAAAACAATACACACATCACTATGTAATATATTTGCATCAGTATACCAAGAGAACGTTTCGGTTTTTCACCCAACGTTGTAAATATTTATTTTTGAGAAATTGTAAGGCATATCTATAAATATTGTAATTGTTTTTCTTTCAGGAGTGTGTGACAAAACTATGAATAGACATTCTCCATTAAGACCTTTTCCTGAGGATTTTCCAGAATCAGAAAGTACTGCACTGAAGACTGCCAACATATACTGGGTTTACTCTGTGTTTACACTGTGTTTACTCTGTGTTTACTCTGTGTTTACACAGTGCATACTGTGTTTACTGTGTTCACACCATTGAACGACACTGAAAAGTTGTTTTTTTACCAACACATTTTGTTAATCTGTTGAAAGCATTCCGTAATGTATTTCTAGCACTATTTGATATTTCTTGATCAATTAATTATTATTTTCTTAATTATCAAAGCTGTTTGTGGTTAATTTATCCAAATATCAAATATAAAACAGACCAATATGTACATTATACATTTCCCAAATCGTTGGGTGTCATAATTAGTCAATTGGACGCACATGTAAATACTGTATATTTTCGTTTTTTAATGTTTGTTTTCTGTGAAATAAATATATTTTCCCTCTTCAGCTAGACTTTTGTTGCCAAACTTAACAACTCTGTTGCCCCCTGTTGAATAATGATATGATGAAGTAAAAAAACATTTGCTGACTTTAAGTTATTTAGAATGCGGTTATTCACAGTGTTTCTCAGGTACCTATCAATCATCTGATCTAGAAATCAGAGAGCATTCGTCCCAAGAAGGAGTCTTCAAGGCCCCATGATGAAATCCATGAGGACGTTTAGTTGACCCGTCCAAGAGCCCCTGGTTGTGTTGCAGGTCAAGTAGATGACGATACCGGATGGTTCCGGCTTTCACTCCGCCCAACCGTCACCGTGTTGCTAGGCACCCAGTTACGCGGTTACTATTCTATACATTCCATGATGGCCAGACTGAAGAAATTCTGCCCGTTTGTCCCAAAACATTGTTGACGTGGAACGCTGTTTTGGGTTCACCCAACGTCTCAGTCGCTGTTTCAAATGTTATACAATGTTTGTGTCGTTATAAATAGAAATATTATATTATAAATATTATAAATGGGACAGCTGAAAACAATAAAGCTGCGGACATAATCATTATTCTTAGGATGATTTTAATCCATGTAACTTGTCATTTGTTGCTCTAGATCAAAGTTTTGGTCTATTAGTCTAGAAGGTCTGTGCTGGTGGTCGGTCTGTGGTTGTCTGGTGGTCGGGTCTGTGGTTGTCTGTTCTGGTGGTCGGGTCTGTGGTTGTCTGGTGGTCGGGTCTGTGGTTGTCTGTTCTGGTGGTCGGGTCTGTGGTTGTCTGTTCTGGTGGTCGGGTCTGTGGTTGTCTGTTCTGGTGGTCGGGTCTGTGGTTGTCTGTTCTGGTGGTCGGGTCTGTGGTTGTCTGTTCTGGTGGTCGGGTCTGTGGTTGTCTGTTCTGGTGGTGGGGTCTGTGGTTGTTCTGGTGGTCGGGTCTGTGATTGTTTAGTGGTCGGGTCTATGGTTGTTTGGTGGTCGGGTCTGTGGTTGTTCTGGTGGTCGGGTCTGTGGTTGTTAAGTGTTCGGGTCTGTGGTTGTTAAGTGGTCGGGTCTGTGGTTGTTCTGGTGGTCGGTCTACGGTTGGTTCCCAGGGGAGTGGTGTTTTAAGTGTTTGTCACAAAATCGCTAATGGATGAAAGCCCACCATTTCTGACCGATCTCGCTGCCGCTGAGACAAATGCGGTCCTTGTGAGGAAATTGATCTATGTGCAAGAGTGCAAGATTGTACAACATTAAATCAAACAGGGACATTTCAATTGTCCAAAGAATGTAATTTTATGAAAGACAGAAGTTTAGGGCAACACCCATTATTCACCAAGGATTCCAGAAAAAAAATATTGTGACATTGGTGTCAAAGATATCGCCTGTGGCAGTGAACAAGACAGTAACATATAGAAGTAAATTCTTTCATGGTCTCCAGAGATGTTTGACCTTAACCATAACCCCCACAAATGAAATACCAGAAGGAGTTGAAAAAAGAAAGTCTTAAGGTCTGTGTGAACCAGTAGAAATGTCATCACCCACGTTCAATATTTTATTATAAAGAAAGGGTTTGTTTCATTATTTCATAATTCCATGTCATGCATATAACCATCGCGGGTTTCACAGGAATTCCCCGGGTCATATTTAGTTTTTTTTCCCCTTTCCTTTCCTTACTATATAATGACCAGTAGCCTTCTTGGGTGAAAGTTACTTCAGAGCTTCTAGTTTGTTTTCCAGACCTGTTCCTGCAGCCTCCAGATTTGCAGCTTTTTAGAATGAGAGGATTAATCCTAGCAGTGGCTTTTGTCACACTGATCATTTCAACTCAAGGTGAGACAAGTTTCCTGTGATGGGCAATTATGTGGATTTGTGTATGATGTGTCAGTATCATTTATTGTTGTATAGGGAACAATTGGGAATATGGGACACGATGCAAAATGTCCCATCTTTCAAAAGGTGTGCCCTTTACACACCACGTAACTTATTTCAATATCCAATATCATGTTATATCTCAATTGATCATTAATATATCTGTCTGAACATGTGTGTTCACTCAGAATGCCTGAATGGAAATTGTATCGCTTTTATGGCAAACAAACTGCAGTGTAGCACAATGTAATGTGTGTATGTGTCCAGATATATATTGAATACTTAACCATGTTCAGTGTGTGTTTCTCACAGCTTTCCTCATGCACGGACGACAGCGCTGCCTCTGTGTGAGAGGAACAGTGACCAACATCAATCCTAAAAACATGATCCGAGTCACTGTTTATCCCAGGAGTCCAACGTGTGGCCGCGTAGAGATAGTGTGAGTATTTGGATTAGCACTTTACATATGTAAACATTTTTTCAACGCAATCGCCATGGAATCAATACGAGTCGAATTAATCAAATGAGTCAAATGTAAAATGACTCAAATGTCAAATGAGTCAAACTAGTCAAATGGTCGAATGGTGAACTACAGGTGAACTACAGGTGAACTACAGGTGAACTACAGGTGAACAAATGTGACGTATAGAATCTCCTCAATTGGAGGGAGCCTCCGACCATTGAAAATAACCTAAGGCAACATATTGCCACACAGGTGAAGCAGAATACTGTGATAATTTCCTAACAAGGACACATGTTACTGTCTGGATATATTAGAGGGTAATCAGCTATCGAGTCATTTGTTGGATGCAAGACAAATGGGCACGAATAAAGACAAAAGGGTCTTTGACAAGGGCCAACTGGGTCAGAGTATCTCTGAAACGGCAAGAATTGTGGAGTGCTCCCGGTCTGCAGTTGTGAGTATCTACTGACAGAGGTCCGAAGACGGAAAAAAATACCAAGTAACAACTGGGCGTTGGGTGGCCAAGGCTCCTATGCAAATGGGCAGTGAAGGATATCTCTCCTGGTCTGATCTGACAGAAGGTCTTCTGTGGCACAAGTCACAGAACATGTTACCTGTGGTTACAGGAGGAATGTGTCATCACACTCAGGGCGTTACATCCAGACGTGTGTGGCGTTGCTTAGCTGCACATCGAAAGTACCTACCATGGCCTCTCTGTTGACGTTTAGACTAATATACACCACAGTATTTTTGCTGTGCTAAATCGCAAAAGGGTTTTCTAATAACCAAGAAGCCTTTTAAAATTATTAACTAGGATTTTTATAAACGATACGCCCCATCGGAACTATCTCAGTCATTTACAATAGTCATTTACAACATTGCCAATATCTGTACTGTATTTCTGACCAATTCCATGTTTAATGTACAGAAACGTGCATTTTTAAGTGACGCCAAACTTGTGAACAGTAGCGTTCATATATATACTGGGATGAGTACCTCAATACATGTGTTCAATAGAACTATTTGTTTTATAGGCTATACTCGATTGATATAGGCTATATGTGTTTAATGTAGACATTCATGCCATAAAGAACCGTTTTTCTTTTTTTTATAGGGTGAAATTAAAATCAACATTTAAGTGTCTGAATCCAAATTCTGAAATGGGCAGGAGAATACAAGCTGTGTGGAACATGAAGCCTTGACCTAGACACAATGACACTTTCTCATAATGAGTGAAATATGCATTTGGTTACCTTTCTGAATCTCAAATTGACCAGCTTTGAGAATCATTTTGTTTTGTTGTTTATTTACCACATACTACTTTTAAGTATTTACATTTTCACAGTCCGGCGTATCTCCGTATGGAAATGTTCGCACTCACACACTTTCGCTTCAGATTAAGGGTCTTAGAAATACTGAAATGTGAATGTTATTTATTAAAAATGCAAATCTGTCTCGTCTATAACTGTTATAGCCTGTTTTACTGATGTTGCATGTTGTTTTTATTTTTTCAGAAATTGACACGCACCTTACAATGAACTTTTTTGATTTTGTTAAAATGGCCAGAACATTTCAGCACATATCAAGATCATAGACGTAGAAACTGGAACCAGAATGATTTATATTATAATTTAAATACGGTCAAAATGTATGTATTGTTCTTTATGAAATGTGCAGGATTAATAATATTTACAACAAAAGTGTAATTGTATTATAAAGACGAAATAATGCACTAATAGGAACTGTAGCCCTGCTGTTTAACTACTGTGAACGATGTGTTAGATGAATAAACGAACCAAACTAAAGAAATTGCGTTTTCTCTTTTCTTGATATGCAGATATACTAATGTGGTATGATGGACAATAAAATGTGGATGAACAATAAAAATAATGTAAATACTTAAAAGTAGTAGGGTATATGGTAAATAAACAACAAACCTCGACAAATAAGGAAGATAGGATTAAGAGAGGATAGAAAAAATCACATTTGCATAATTGCATGAAGTATTTTATTCTGAGCTGTTCTCTGCAAAGAAATTGAGTCTGGGCAATCGCTAAAATGGCTGACTTGGTACCTGTTTGGCAACTCTTCGGGCAACTCTTCCGGCAACTGAGAAATCGATTGAAAAGCCTAATCCATATTTATTTAGGCTATATGCAATCTCTAGCTCCGCAGCTGATCTATCTCGATTTTGGAAAAAAAAAAAACCTTACTGGAATTGATGTTAGGAAGTCCACAGGAGGAGATTCCCTTGAACTCCCCTTTGCTTTCTATTTCAGAAATAGGTCCTGACTATCATGCCAGTTATCGATCAGGGCGTTATTATTTATATGAACCTCGGTTATGAAACCTTACAGTGTATCCACATTGCGTTACACTATTACGCTGTCACAACGTACATGTTAGTCCCAGCATGACATTCCTTGCTAAAATAAATGCAAAAACATACAAAAAATACTCCCTGCAGAGACCCACGATTTTTGCTGAATACCCATAACTCAAGCACTGGACTTGGCTGCACTTACCCGCTTTGTCACCAATATCCCCCCAAATGGAGAGAGAATTAATGCTGTATATATTTCACCATGTTTTTTTCCTAAAACCCGCGATTCCTCTGACCATTATTCATTTTAGTTATCCTATGCGAATGACTGGAATTAATAGCAAAACACTCGTAAACGTACACCTGTTTTACTCACACTCATTCAAAACGAAACCAACCGACCTGCTCAGGGATATGTCAGCCGTGTGGTCACCAAATATATAATAACGTTATGCGATTCCAATTGAACCAGCGTGGATAAATAACAGTGACATTAATTGGGCAACCCCTCCATCTGGTGGCTGTATGTTTGTGCTCGCTGCTGGCTCTCAATGGCGCAGATGTCTAGAGTGATGTCGTTTAATCAAGCACCAGAAGGTTCTGGATGTAATGTGACTATTTACCAATGTACCAATGACTGGCTACAACTTAGGGATCATTACAGTCATTATTTTGCTAGTCCAAATAAGCCCTAGTATGTTTTTTGGTTAGGCAAGTCTCAAGTAAGTCATTTAGAGAAAAATACAAAAACAAAAAGGGTCAGCTCAACAAACGTCGTATTTTTACAACCTCTATTACAACCATATATTACCTCTACGTAATAATACAAAGCGTTGTATTTTACAACCTCAACAGTGGTATATAGTGAAGTGTATTGTCATCGCTTAGATGTGACCTCGAATTGTAACTTGATCAGTCACAGATGATTAGATGTGTCTGCATCTAGAAGTCCACTCTCCTTCCTAGCTAGTCTCAAAACAAGGCCAATAGACGTATCATGGCCAAACAAACAAACAAACATATAAACATAAACATATGCAAAATATAATATGTCATGTCATTGCTTTCCTACCAGTGGTTAGTACACTCCTACCAGTGTTTAGTACACTCATACCAGTGTTTAGTACACTCCTACCAGTGTTTAGTACACTCATACCAGTGTTTAGTACACTCATACCAGTGGTTAGTACACTCCTACCAGTGGTTAGTACACTCATAACGGTGGTTAGTACACTCCTACCAGTGGTTAGTTCACTCCTACCAGTGTTTAGTACACTCATACCAGTGGTTAGTACACTCCTACCAGTGGTTAGTACACTCATACCAGAGTTTAGTACACTCATACCAGTGGTTAGTACACTCCTACCAGTGGTTAGTACACTCCTACCAGTGTTTAGTACACTCATACCAGTGGTTAGTACACTCCTACCAGTGGTTAGTACACTCATACCAGAGTTTAGTACACTCATACCAGTGGTTAGTACACTCCTACCAGTGGTTAGTACACTCCTACCAGTGTTTAGTACACTCCTACCAGTGGTTAGTACACTCCTACCAGTGGTTAGTACACTCATACCAGTGTTTAGTACACTCCTACCAGTGTTTAGTACACTCATACCAGTGTTCAGTACACTCCTACCAGTGGTTAGTACACTCCTACCAGTGGTTAGTACACTCCTACCAGTGGTTAGTACACTCCTACAAGTGGTTAGTACACTCCTACAAGTGGTTAGTACACTCCTACCAGTGTTTAGTACACTAATACCAGTCGTTAGTACACTCCTACCAGTGTTTAGTACACTCCTACCAGTGTTTAGTACACTAATACCAGTGTTTAGTACACTCCTACCAGTGGTTAGTACACTCCTACCAGTGGTTAGTACACTCCTACAAGTGGTTAGTACACTCCTACCAGTGTTTAGTACACTCCTACCAGTGTTTAGTACACTCATACCAGTGGTTAGTACACTCCTACCAGTGTTTAGTACACTCCTACCAGTGTTTAGTACACTAATACCAGTGTTTAGTACACTCCTACCAGTGGTTAGTACACTCATACCAGTGTTTAGTACACTCATACCAGTGTTTAGTACACTCCTACCAGTGGTTAGTACACTCCTACCAGTGGTTAGTACACTCATACCAGTGTTTAGTACACTCATACCAGTGTTTAGTACACTCCTACCAGTGGTTAGTACACTCATACCAGTGGTTAGTACACTCATACCAGTGGTTAGTTGGCCGGCGAGGTGGAGCACTTGAGAAAATTGTTACCCCCCCCACTTCCTGTGGTAAATGAATGTGTAATAAAATATTTTGCATTCCAGTATGCACGCGGTATTTCATGTATGCATGTATATATATATAAATATATATATATATATAGAATGTCGTTACTGTAAGTGACTTATTAAAAGATCTTCTGTTAATTGAATGAGAGTGGTTGTGGTTTCACCCAATACATGAATAAAAATAGAAGGAAAGCACTTTGTTTCATCATCCTATCAGTACAAACCTCCTGTGTTAGCTCTTTTCTGTTCCTTATTCCGGTATGGCCGATCTTGCAAAATCCATCTGAATCTGTCATGACTGATAAGAAGCCATTAGCCTTCAGAAATTAGAGACGGAGTGATTCAGAAATCCTATGGATTACAAACTGACCCTTACCGTAATAAATATTGGCTAATAAGGCCCTACATTTTTATGGCCAAAACTAGTACTCGTGTTGATTAGCAGTCTCTGGGTCTGTCAACATGTATCTACCTGGATTTGGTCTGTTGGATGGGACTCAATGCATAGAAATATAATAACTAGAATGGGCTAATCATTTTCTTGAACAGCGTTTTATACACCGATCAGCCATAACATTAGGACCACTGACATTTGACGTGAATAACACTGATTATCTTGTTATCATGGCACCGGTCAGTGGAAGGAATATTATAGGCAAGAAGTGAACATTATGTCCACAAAGTAGATGTTTTGGAAGCTGGGAAAATGGACAACGGAAAGGAGCGACTTTGACAAGGTTCAAAATGTCATGGCTAAACGAATGGTTCAGAGCTTCTCCAGGACTGCAGATGTTTTGGGGTGTACCCGGTCTGCAGGGGTCAGTACTTATCAAAAGTGGTCAGGAAGGAATAACGGTGAATTGGCGACCGGGTCATGGGTGGGCAAGGCTCATCGATGTAAGTGGGTAGTGAAGGCTGGTACCGTGTGCTCCGATCCAACAGACCAGTTACCTTAGCTTCGTTTGCTGAAAAAGTCAACGCTGGTTCTGACAGAAAGGTGTCAGAACTTCACTTTGTAGGAAGCTAAAAGAAACTTGTTGAACCATAAGCAACAAGTGACCACAAAGGTGATGTTCTGTTCAGTTGTATAAGCCCCAATGAGTACGAGAGTCTGGGTAAAGAAACGGGTGGTTCCGGTTCCACTGGTCCTGGCACCCTGGGTGAGTTCAACTAAATCGTGACCTTCATCCAGATTTGGTCATCTCAGTCTCTGGCCGTATTAAACCTGTTCTTTTTTATTGGCAATGAAATACCAACGCGCCATCAAGAAGCATCTGGACAGACCGGGTATTGAGGAGCAAAGTCGAAAGCAGCACACGTTTCAGCGTAGTATTTGTAGTATTTGTAGTATTTGTAGTATTTGTAGTATTTGTAGTATTTGTAGTATTTTTTGTAATTCTATAATACATTTTAGCCGATGTAACAGAGAGCGACATAGTACAGAGACAGCGGACACGTGTTCAGGATGCCGGGCAGGGTTTTACTGGAGGACCAGAGAACCAAAATGCAATCTGCAGTGGATGAACGTGTGGGTTCTGGCTGCCCGCGGTCTCTGGGTACACTTTCTCCTCACACATTGCTCCTCTTTTTTATGTTTTACACCAGCAGTCTAATTAGCTGAATTGGCAGATAAAAATAGATTCCACTTTCCCATTTCTGTATATTTGGCTAGATTCATTCAGGTTCCCCCACATACTTCCTCACATGAGGCAATATAAACAGAGTGCCCATCAATGCATCATTCAGTCTCAGAAAACATTTTTCTGTTGAACCTCAGCTGGCACCAGAAGATCCCAACTGATCCACCAGAAGATCCCATCTGACCCACCAGAAGATCCCATCTGACCCACCAGAAGATCCCATCTGACCCACCAGAAGATCCCATCTGACCCACCAGAAGATCCCATCTGACCCACCAGAAGATCCCATCTGACCCACCAGAAGATCCCATCTGACCCACCAGAAGATCCCATCTGACCCACCAGAAGATCCCATCTGACCCACCAGAAGATCCCATCTGATCCACCAGAAGATCCCATCTGACCCACCAGAAGATCCCATCTGATCCACCAGAAGATCCCATCTGACCCACCAGAAGATCCCATCTGATCCACCAGACGATCCCATCTGATCCACCAGATCCCATCTGATCCACCAGAAGATCCCATCTGATCCACCAGATCCCATCTGATCCACCAGATCCCATCTGATCCACCAGATCCCATCTGATCCACCAGACGATCCCATCTGATCCAGGCTCAGGATGCTCTTTATGTCCCACAACCTGTTGGTGGCTCTGACTCTCTGCAGCCTCACGGTTATTCAAGGTGAGGGATTCATTTTGAAAATATTGGTATGTTTAACACCATTTCTTTTAGATGATTTAGATTGCAGTTGGTCTTTCTACATGAAACACACACGTTTACCATAAGTTTCTTTTTCAAATGCTGATTTTCTTCCTACAAATCCTACCTTAACATTCACATGGGGTTTGAACACATCCCTGCAGCGTTCCCAATGGACGATTTTGCCCAAATCAAGTGTCGCTGCATCCGGACATCTTCTAACTTCATCCCTACAAGGCAGTTTCAAAGGCTGGAGATCGTTCCTGCAGGAGCCCACTGTCGCTATACAGAGATCATGTGAGTCCTCTGATACTGAAAGAGTACAGTGGAATCTCCTGCTGTTCCTTAGATCTGGGGTCTCTGATACAGAATGAGCACAGTGTAATCTCTTGCTGTTAATCAGTAAAAACAATCGTAGTCATTTTAATTCAGCATAAATATTTGCTGTGTTCATTCAGTGCTCACAGAATACATTCTGATGTCTGAGTGTATCTGTGGTACTTGGTAGTAGTTCATGGTAAAACGGTTATTGCCTAAACAATGCACATTCCATTGAATTGACGCCTGAATGTGGATTCAGTCTGTGTTCTGGAAACCATAGGTCATACTGTGTTGACATGATACGCTGGTGCAGTCGTGCTTTATTTTATTAAACATGATCCAGACATCAACGCTGGCAGTATTATCAGTAACAACCTACCTTTTAATTTATTAGCATCACCAAGAAGGACAATTCTATTGTCTGCGTGACGCCAGGAGTGAAATGGATCGACCGAGTCATTTCAGACTTACAGAAGTAAATTCCTTACACACACACACACACACACACACACACACACACACACACACACACACACACACACACACACACACACACACACACACACACACACACACACACACACACACACACACACACACACACACACACACAAACACACACACACACACAACTCTAAACTTAAACTCCCAAAACCAATCTTAGTTTAAAAAATCACATACGACTTCTCGATACATAGAAAAATTGTCAAAGCCATGTCCCACAGGCATCACCAATGTTGACTTTAAAACTGATATTTTCTTTCCACAGAAAAAACAAGAGAAGACCATCTGTCTGAGTCAGTTATGAATCAATTGGAACGGAAATGTTTTAAATGTATTTATTGTTCAACATAAACATATTGTGATTAAAGTAATGTGCACATATTATTGCATTACAAACCAGTAACATATACATGAAATGTATTCAATTAAAATAGTGTCTTATCATGATGCTGGTGTGTATTGAATTATTTTATTATTATTTATAATTAATTGGTTTTGAAGGACCCTTGAAAAAAGTTCCCATATTAGCATTTTTTTAAAAGCACAGTTTTATCGCCTGAGGATAAATGGAGAGGAGAAACTACTACAATTGCAGATGTACATCAACATCCTTACCTCAACATTACATGAAGCAAAGCCCTGTCTTTTTTTTAGTAAAACACAGACTTCCTGACCGGCGTACAGCAGTTCTGCCTAGGCTGCTGCTAGATTGAGGATTCTATATGAATGTAGCCTGTTTTAGAGTGGACATGACCTTTAATTAAGGACTAATTATATTGTGAACTGGTCAATTAGCAGAGCATTTTCTCCTATTAAGTGAGCTGCTTTTAGTTAAGAAACGTGTTTCACCTATACCACCCTCTAGTGGTCAGTTTAATGCACCCACTACACAAATTATGCAATTCCTCCTATTTGGCAAAATGAGATATCACACCAGGGTATTGAGATATCACACCGGGCTAACGAGATATCACACCGGGCTAACGAGATATCACAGGGACCAAAATAATCTCAATAATTAGGCACATGTCTGTTCTACCAACAACGACTTTGTCAAAATGCACCGCTGATTAGTTTCAAGATTGAAGTTTGTGGGCATAGTCCAAATCACAGTGCTAGATGGTAGATAGGTTTGAGGGCTAGAGATGTGGACCTGACAGAGGTTGGAAATGTTGCATTGTGGGGCTGGAGATGTGGACCTGACGGAGGTTGGAAATTATGTTGGTGCTGAAGACGTGAAATAAATAAATAAAAATATGTAATGTAACTACAGCAACAACTAATCAATTGGGAACAATATGTTGGAACCCAACCACCGAACAGCATATATGTAGAAGGCATTTGTTATACTGGAGCACTAATACATACAAGATATTAAACAATGTGCTGCTTGGTTTGTCGTGAATAGAGGATTAACTAGAAAATGTCTGCATTCACTGACTCAATGGAACACAGAGGAATGCAATCCAGTCCATGGAACGTGGAGTGGGTCCATGGTATCAGATGCATATTGGAAACAGACACTCTGGAACTTAGGATCGCTGTGGTTTAACGGGGTGGCTTTGTTGCAAGTATTGAACATTTTGAATTTAAAGTAAATTGGACCAGAAAATGAAGTCATGGACAATGCAGAGTAAACAGACTCTCATCCAAATGTTTTTGCTGCATTGAATGTTTGCAGTGAATTGGAAGGGAATGCCTGAGTGGCTTGGCAGGCGCTATTTCAATGTACAGCTTTTTTGAAACTTTGGAACATTTTGGATAAGTGGAAGTGTCTCTGCGCTGTGCAATGTCGTGTCTGATTACTGGACCTTCATGGAATTGCTGTGGATATTGGCTCACACGCCTAATATTAAAATGTATTGCACTGAACGCTGTTCAAGATTGCAATTTCTGTGTCATCTATTCAACGCTTTACACTGAAGATCAGTGAACAGTACTGTGTGGCTGTAATTATTAACGTGGCAGAAAACATGAGACCCTGTTAATAATCTCATCCTTATTGGTGGACTCAATGACCCCTGGATCTCACGGGGCTGCTAGGCTGTTACAAAAAATAATAATATGACTGTTCGATGTGTATAATTCAGAAGGTCTGCTGTCTAAACCCCCTGGCTGCCCCAATGGCTGATGCTCTACCTCTGGGTTCCTGTTTATCTGGGTTTATATTCCTCTGTGTTTATTATGGTGACTAATCAGCAGATTCGTTTTTTATCCAGGTGACCATAGGTTTGTACGACTCTGGGTTAAGATTCTGTAGCAGAGAATGCGGCCAGTATATCTTTTCACCTCGGCCTAGCAGGAAAATGCAAAGGAAAAGCAGGTATGTAGCTGTGCTCATTAATTATAACCACATAAGACTAATTTATTGCTTGTTTTTTGCCCCTTATGGGTCACCGAAAGCCAGATTTCCATCCATGTCCATGATTTGTAAACATCACAGTGTATTTACCTTTAAAGAATGCTATTTGCAACGGCTCCCAAGTCAAATTGCTTCATGTAATGTGAAGAATGTAAAGAACGCTATTTGCACAGTGAGTAAAAAAAAACAGGGGAAAGAAATACATCTCCAGGCCGTTCACTTCACCACAAGGGGGCGGTATAACCCTGACAGAGAGGCCTCTGGGAAAAAAACTACCGACCTGTCATAACATCTACTATCAACGTGCATGGCACCTTAAGGAAACGTGTTTAAAAATGAATCTACTTAAATGTGATACATCAAATAGCTATACATGTAGGTCCGTTCCATTGCACTGCGAACACTATGAGGTCAGATCCACTGTTACTGGACTTTGATGAACAGACACTGTGAGGTCAACTACAGATAAAGTCCCCGGGTTTTACAACACAAAGATCATGTGAGCCTGCTTCCTGTTTACTAGACCAACATTAATTGTCGATTTTAACCGCGATATGTACCGTGGGGTTTGCATTGAGTGTGCTTTCCCCCAAGGATTCCCCAAAATAACATAATTTTAGTTTCATCAACCTCGGGTGTTGTGGGTGATTAGGGCTTTACATGCGACATGCTCAATGTTTGCAGTAGTGCCTGTCCAACACGGATCTGTTATTTTATCCATGCCTACATGTTGTCATAGTTGGAGGATTTCCCACACAAACACAGCGGTATATCTCAGAGTTGGTCACATAAATTCGTCTGATTTGTGAGTGGGGTTGTGAGATTAAATGTAACCTGGACATGATCTGCGAAATGTCTCTGTGTTAAACCAGGAAATTTGATTTTTGAAACGTTCTTTATATACATATATTATGAGCCCATTCAGGATACACCAACCCAGGAACCTCTCTGTGTAGATTACAGCAGAATAAACCAGTGAAAGAAGAACATCGCCAATGACAACGTGATTTCCTGCTAGATCATAAAACTACTTCTAATGATTTTCCCAGACGCTTCCAACCAGATGGAAATGGCATTTCTAATCAGCGTACAACTGTATTTGAACAACTGAAGCATAATAGATCCCCTAAATTTTGGGTTCCCAAAAATGTGTAATGTGAATATGGGTGGAAACGCGAGGCTCATTAATATTGAGGGGAATATAAGATGTTGTTATTAGGATAAGTAAGTTGTATAAAACATGCTCAAGGTGTAATACAAAATTGGGAAATTAATACAAGATATGTCGATGCATATTTATATAATTCATATCAAATTACTAATGCTTCAAAAAATCAGAATTCCAAAACTGATATCCAACATAGTTCAATGTCCCAGATTGGCGCATGATTCCAGTTAATTACTAAATAATTACTATAAGTACAAAATGCTCGAGTTAAACAAAATAGGAATTTTCTATGGAGCTATGTCAAATATAGTGTCTTTATTTAATTTTATATCATTCGAGTGGTTACCAACTTTATTTAGTTGGTATTTCAAAATAGGTATTTATTTGTAAGTTAATTCGATTTGTCACCGTTTTGTTTATCTGTTTGTTTTTCTTGCAACCAACTAAACCTTTTTCGTTCAGATCGCTCTGATCTCCGTCCAAGATGAATGTGGGGTCGTCCACTGTTACCAGGGGACGCAAGGAAGAGGTGTCTGCTTTCACCTGAGGTCATCATGCTGACGCGGACTAATGAACTATAATGCCATTCTGGACTAACCAGACTCCTTTTCTCTGTCCACAGAAACTCACCATCCAATCTGAAACAAGTTAGGGTGTAGGTTACATTATAGATAAATATAAAATAAATACAATATGCAACTCGATTTCTAATTCAGCTTGTGATTGTATCCATAATGTAATAAAATAGAATATATTTTAATTACATTTCTTTTTGATAGTGGCATTTTAAGAACACCTGACAGCAGAGTTTATATGCAACAGATCAGACACACAAATATAAGATTCGTCAAAACAACAACAACAACATGAATCCAGTATAACATCTTTGGGCCAGAAGAACAGATACCCGTATTTTCATATTCAGCAATAATGCCGAATTGACACTTTGGGAACCGTTTAAAATAAAACATGCATTCATTCATGCATATACCTTTATGTTATGACTACAATCAGCTCATCGCACAGGTGGAGTAACTAATTGAACACGAAATTATTCAGTTATCCTGCCCTCAATAGTCTTACCAGATACCCTGACTCTGAAGAATAAAATCAACTGTTGTGTCCAATAGTTCACAGAAGCATGTAACGGTATCTATTTAGGTTGTAATACGTTAATGTAGCTATTACCATATAATAAAGTTGATATTTAATTGCCTTCATTATCTGACCCATATTTTTTTGCTCTCCCTGTCGGAACTAAAAAAGATGTTCCGCTGTGACGTTAATTGGGCTGCCCTATACTATGGTTTCATACAAAAGAGCAATTAAAACATCTGTGTCGTATTTCTGCAGAAATAATTTGACAAAAAAAACAAAAACAGGATGTAGCCTAACCTCCGTCTGCCCAGTGGAACATATCAAATTAATCAGGTCGCGGTAGCCCGACTCGAATCTATAGTGGATCTGTTCAATAACAATGTATCTATTTATAGACTCCACAATATGTAACCTATGAACAGTTTTGGCACCGAACCGGGCCGATTTTGGAAGTGTTCCAGCGCGTCTGTGGTTGTCAGCGGCGCTTTGCGGTGGCCAAAGTGTAGTGTTTATATCCTATAGGTTGTCATTAGACCCGGCCCTCCGCATATATCACCCTATTGACGTGTTATTAGCAAATGGGAGCACAAGGGCCGATCCTGAGCCAGAGGAGGTCATTCTGACTACAGTCGCCACTTGTTGCCGAAACCTCCGGCTCTTCCAGACTCGATCACACCGAATGCATTCATACATTCATACATTCATACATACATTAATACATTAATACGCACCATTATTCCAGTCGCTTCATCTCGATGTGGATCCAGGATCCAGGAATACTCTCGCATCCGACATTGGAAGGAGACAGGCAACTTTTTGAACAGTTTGTTTGATATTTCGGCTGTGATCTGACGGGCGAAGAAGCATGGTTGATGATAACACCAGGATAGCAACTAAATCTGCGTTGGTGAGCATCACGGGTTTTATTTAATGCTTAAAATGTGGATTGATTTTAATGACTGCATGATTTACTCTCATGTCCAGCCTCGATATTGGTTGTGGTTTTGTTATTAAATTTCACTTTATCCACGGCACACTGTATTCTCTGTAACTAATTAATTTAACTGATGAATACGCGTGTAATGTTTTTGAAAGCACATTTTGGGCTTCAGTAAAGGCACATTTACATTACATGTCATTTCACCTTCCTCACTACAATGATATGCTTGTTTTTTAATTCTAGTTAATTACTTTTTGTGACATTATAATCATAGACAATCACTATAAATCGAGTTTTTCATTTGTCACCACGGTCAGTAATTATACATATAAGCTATTGTACGTTGGCAAAATCAGCCTTATAATTACGCCCATCTATTCTAACCGTTTATTATTAAAAGATATTTCCCAAAAGTTTCTGCCTTCCAGTCGGTGCGCTCTCGGCTGGATTGGGTCTGACCGGTTCTTTTTAACCCATCGCGTCCACAGCAAGCTGCGTTCTCCTCGGCCTCGTTCTCCTCTGGCAGCAACCTCCCCCCCCTGCTCGTCTCTTCTGCCCCGACACACGGCCACTTCCCCGGCTCCCACTCGCAGTCCCACCAGCCCGGCAGCGGAGGCATGAAGCTTGAGGCGGTAATGGAGAACCTCCAGAGACAACAGGCTGCCCGCCTGGCGCTGGAAGAAAAGCTCCGGCATGCGGAGAAAGAGAAAGACCTCCGCTCCATGGTGGAGTCACAGATCCAGCAGCAAGCCCTCGCTTTCCGTCACTACCAGGCGGCGGTCCGGGGCGCTTTCGCCGGGGGAGTTGCGAACTCGTCTCCAGGGTTAACTCACTCCGCTCCACGGGGACTGGCGATGCCTCACCTGGACGCCCGCAGGCATTCAGACAGAGCGGATGACTCCGACCTGGACGACGATCAGGAGGGCATGGACCGCGGTGTGGACGACGACGACGACCGGGACCTGCTGGACGAGGATGACATGGACAACGAGGGAGTCGTGGGCGACGGAGACGAGGAGGACTTGGAGGGCGCCCTCGGCCACTACCAGCCCCACCACCCCATGCGTCAAGGGGCGGGACACTCTCCAAAAGACACCGGTGTCCAGCTCATGTCCAGAGTCCCGCCGTCCTTCGCAGTGCCCCGGCAGCCGGAGTCCCCGGGTGGGATGGCCCCACAGTCCCAGCACCACGAATGGACGTATGAGGAGCAATTCAAACAGGTAACGCTGACCTCCAGTACGTTATAACGTGTTATGACACTTAACCCAATAAACGCCAGCGTGACTAATCTAACATTTATGATAACAAGCCCATCTCTTTGCCAAAGACGTGTTAGCCAGCCAGTTCTTTCCTTCTTAAAACATGGCTCCAAAAGCGGTTTTTGCCTGTCCCAGTGGGAGAACCACAAATGTATCTGATTTTCTGGGAGAATCATTTTAGGTTCTGCATGGCTACAACTACTTTAGTGCCAGGTAGAACCATTCCACAGATAGTTCTACCAGGAACCCTTTAGGGTTCTATCTTGAACTTAAATGGTTCTAGGGAACCAATTTGGAAACCTTGTTTTCTTTTCTGAATCCCAGAAACATGACCGCTGGCTGCATCTTCTGATTTTCTGACTGTTTTGACAGTTGCACTCCATACATGACTTTAGCCTGTTTTTCAACACTAAACCTCTGCACATCTCTTTTGTATGTTCAACACGGTCTGTCTCTATCTCTGCATGTCTGCGTGTGATGCTGTGGAGCTTGGCTGTCTTCTCCATGACCTCCTGATAGACACATCAGCCTTTGGCTTCACATAGTTGACATACGGAGGTATCTGCCAAAAACAACATAGTTTGTGTGACTTTTATGTGTCCTGTCTCTCTCTATATATTTATTTAATATTCACATTCAGCACAGACATACTGACCAGGACTTTTTTAATTATACATCTTGGTATTTCTATTTTATTGAATACACCTTTTATTAAAATAATTCAGCAGAGAAATTAAGAGCATATTTTTTTCTCCTGCCTATACTGAGTTATTACTAACACGTGATTGCTTCATTAATTTATATAAGCCTCCATTGATTACAAATAACAGTGGATTTATGTGTTTCATGACCCAATAATTGTTGGAGTATCGACATGTTGAACAAAGGCTGTAATAAATGAACAGTGCAGAGCGCCGGCTTGTTTAAAAATGTGTTTTGATTGTTTGCGACTAAAGCAAACGCGGCCTGCTCTGAATCAACCCTAACCCCTAGTCAACCCTTCCTGCTCTGAATCAACCCTAACCCCTAGTCAACCCTTCCTGCTCTGAATCAACCCTAACCCCTAGTCAATCCTTCCTGCTCTGAATCAACCCTAACCCCTAGTCAACCCTTCCTGCTCTGAATCAACCCTAACCCCTAGTCAATCCTTCCTGCTCTGAATCAACCCTAACCCCGATAGTCAATCCTTCCGATTGATATCCGTCTAAATCGTTTCAACCCACCAGAGACATCCTGCTAGGTCAACGTGGATCTATATTTCAGAGTGAATAGGCATGTCATGCTTTATTTATGTCAGAGACTTCCTTAAATGTGATGCGCACATTAGTGACATGCATTAGTCCCGCATTAAAGCAACGTAGGGAATGGAAATGCAATTCAAGTCCATGAAAAAGAGACACAGATTGAGTACTATTAGCTAGAAGATGCCCAATGTTACTTGTCAGAATCGATTGTCTGCTAGTTTATTATATGACATTGTGCATTCCAGCTTCAGGGGATTCAATTGTTTATTTCCGGACACTATATTTCCAGTGTATGATTGTCAAGGTACAGTTTGGTTTTTGAATGAATCTGAAAGATATTGTGGGAATAAAGCAAACTGTGACATTGTTTAAATACACAGTAATATAATTCTCCAACCAGTAAATAAACGGCAACCTTGAGACTTTGCCCCCAGAAAATCAGTCAAGATGCAATTTTACAGAAGAACGTTTGCATTCATTCACACGATAAAAAGGGAAAGTTAAAGAGGTATTTCTGGCAGCTCTGGTCCATTTCAGAGGGCCGTGTTGTCCAGGCTAGGACCGGTGGGTATTCGAGTGTCCATCACTGGCTGGTAATGGTCAAAGAACAATAAAAGGATGCTTACGGTGTCTGAGTAGACCCGCTGGAGCCGGCCGAAGAAATGTGTCCACAGTTACAGACATTCATGGCTGACTACATGAGGACTGAGTTGTTGTGAGGGAGGACAGTGTGAGGCGTTTTGGAGGTTGGATATGACAGGGGAACCAGGACGGGGGTGATGTTAACGTAAAAGACTCATATTTACAGTCACTGCTGAATCATGGGAATTCTGATGTGGACTGGTGAACTGGGAAAACAAAAAGGCTGCTTTTGTGAATCAATGTCCACGGAAGAAACAACCTGACAAGTTTTTAATTGTCTGTAATATGATTCCACATCAGAATCAAAATTAGAAAGAGCTTTATCGCCAAGTAAGTTTACAACACACAAGCAATTTGTTTCCTGCTCAATTTATACACAAGAATCAAGAACAATGGACTAGAATAAAATACCAAAATAATGTAAGATGCAAACTTGTCCAATGAGGGTTCTGTGTTAATTTCTTTGACAGTTGGTCTGGTATAGTTTGGTAGAGCTTAATTCAATCAAGCTGAGAATATGTTTTCTTTATAGAGAGACATCATATCACTTTAACACCAGCGCCTGTATTACATGAGGGGGAAACACACTGTACCATATACTGTATCTCAATTCCTTATAATCACGCTGTCATAAAGAACAGCTTGTAAAAACACTGGACAAAATAAAACAGTGAAAGTTTCAGATTACGATTAGAGAGAGAGAGAGAGAGAGAGAGAGAGAGAAAAGGTAGTGTAGACTTTTGGCAGAAGGACAGGAAATGTAGAAAACTATGCCTGGTTACATTCCAGTCTGGCTCACACCCAAAAATGTCGGGATCTCCCTCTCTGGAAGCGGTGTGTGTGAGACGTTTGTGGGCTTGTGTGCAACTGTGTGTGTGTGTGTGTGTGAGCGAGCATGTATGTCGGCTCGTAGCCAATCTATTACGAAACAGCAACAAACTGAGTCTTACACACACACACACACACACACACACACACACACACACACACACACACACACACACACACACACACACACACACACACACACACACACACACACACACACACACACACACACACACACAGCCACATTCACAAGATCACACTTCAGAAGAGAAGGAAATAATTTAGAGGAATAAGTTAAATTAGAACAATACTTATATTTATATTTTCTATGTGGCCACAAATAATTAAAACAAAAAAAGATTACCTGAACTTAGAAATTACATTTTTGTGTACTAGTTGTCCAGTAATATCGAGCAACCGAACGTTGTAACTGTTCTGTAATATAACGCAATAGAACATTGTTCCTGTTCTGTAATATAAGATAACATAATGTAGTATGGGTCCTGTAATATAGACCTACAGAACTTAGTACTTGTTCTGTAATAAAGAGCTACAGAATGTGGTACCTGTTCTGTAATATAGGGCTACAGAACGTGGTACTGGTTCTGTAGTGTAGAACCACAGAACATGGTACATGTCTAGTAATTGATAACATTCATGCTCTAATAAATCTCTTGTCTGTCAGCGTCCCGGCTGTTATGACACCTTTGTTATGTTACTCCGATGGTGCATTGTGCTTTACCCAAAAAACAAAATGGCAGCTAGACTTTCTGCTAATTGGGGCCTGTTTAATAACATAAGCAGTTACCAACCAGGCGGCACACACACACAAGCAGACCACATCATGTGTGTGTGTGTGTGTGTAATGGTTTCATAACGTGGGTGCCCTTTTCACTCCACAAGCTTTAATGAAGACCGTTCTATCGTCCGTTCCTCAGCCTTAAGTCCAGTGCTTCTTTCATCCCTCCATCTCTACTTCCTTCATCCTTCCATCTCCCCGTCCGTCACTTTCCGCCGCCTCTCTTCCTGTCATGACCCCCCAACCACACCCCCGACCCTGCTGCTAGTGACCATAGCCACAGTAATCTAAACATTACAGAGAAAGCGAATTCCACAGTGTGTGCGTACGCACAGGTTTAGTGTGTGAATTCCCTGTCTCCACGCCTCCGGGAGTTACCAGCAGACAGACTGGCAACATTCATCCAGATCTAAAAGGGTCCCGGGCGACGGGTTGAAAATAAAATGCGGAAAAAAACAAAAACACGGTGTATGCGTGAATGACGACCTTCACACTACGTATTTCATGTGATTGGCTGGTCTGGTTAGTGGCACATTTGGCGTAATATATTGTGATGTCCGAGTGTCAGGTGGCAGGTGGCAGGTGTTACTCGTTCCCTCTGATGAACCACAGTGAGGGAACTTGTCACTATATAACCTGAGGGAGCAGATGGGTTTTGGTGGGACGTTGGTGAGTCCTATAGGTGCCTCCGGAAAAAGGGCCACCCAGTTTGTTCACATAGATGCCGCCCTGCCCATTGTGGCCCATTGTTGCCGTGGAAGCGGGTAACTTCATTAGAGTTGGCACAGGCCTCTAAGTGACCTGCCTCAACAGTGCCACCCTCGTCTGGATGCTCTCATTTACAGTTCTGCCTTATTCTCTCCATAATGGACTATACTGTGCTCTGGGGAAGACTATTGAATTGTATTGGAAATATAAGATCGATAGGACTAACTAGACTAACAGGAATAACAGGAAAAACAGGACAAATAGGACTAACTGGACTAACAGGAATAACAGGAAAAACAGGACAAATAGGACTAACTGGACTAACAAGAATAACAGGACAAATAGGACTAACTGGACTAACAGGAATAACAGAACAAACAGGACAAATAGGACTAACTGGACTAACAGGAATAACAGGACAAACAGGACAAATAGGACTAACTGGAATAACAGGACAAACAGGACTAATAGGACTAACTGGACTAACAGGAATAACAGGACAAACAGGACTAATAGGACTAACTGGACTAACAGGAATAACAGGACTAACTGGACTAATAGGACTAACTGGACTAACTGGACTAATAGGACTAACAGGAAAACCATGACTAACAGGACTACATGACTAATATGACTATAAGGGTTAACAGGATTAAGTGGTCTAACAGGACTAACAAGACAAATGTGACTAATTGGACACATTGGAGAGACCAGATGTGGTTGAGTTGAGGCAACCAGACAGAAAGGAATAAGACAAATCGGAGGAAAGAAAACAAGACGGCAGAAAAAAAAGGCGAAACGTGTCAATTGTGAAATCAGAGAGAGGAAGAGAGGCTGACAGGATCAGCTCTCCAGGACAGGAAGAACCGAGACAGCTGCTGGTTAAAGAAACGTTTGCACTACGACCTGCAGACAGGACAAGAGGCAGAGAGAGAGAGAGGAAGAGACTGTGAGAGAATAAGTGGCTGTTAGAGGCAGATAGGCTGAGAGAGAGAGAGGAAGAGACTGTGAGAGAATAAGTGCCTGTTAGAGGCAGATAGGCTGAGAGAGAGAGAGAGACTAAGAGGCTGTGAGAGTTAAACACCAGGTCAGAGTGAGACGGTCTTGTGTGAAAACCCACTGAACTCAACTCGGCAGGTAGAGCAAATACACCAATGACTTTATATTTCTGGGTCTTTTGTCTTTCTGATGTGAGTTTGTTCTCCCTTTTCGTTCTGTTAGAATGGCACCCCTCAATGCTATTGGATCCCGAGGTCGTGGTCGAAACGACCTCAAAGTGACCTTTCCTTAGGGACAATTTGTATAACGCCATTTTATACAGGATTGGGTGACAGCCTCATTTCTTTGTAGGTTATTTATATTTCTTGTTTTTTACATTCCTTTGTAACAAAATGGTTCCAATGCCAATATTATTATCAGTTCAATGAGCTTCCCATTTAAAGCTTGCTGGTATAATCAACGTGACCTGTCGTATATAGCAAGTACTAGTTACCAAACTGTTAGTAGAACCAAATCCTGGGGTCCCCGGTAGCAACACAGTAGTAGGTGTTAAAACACACACACACGCACACACACGCACATGCACACGCACGCGCACACACACACACACGCACACGCACGCACGCGCGCACACGCACACGCACACGCACACACACACACACACACACACACACACACACACACACACACACACACACACACACACTTTAATGTGGGTGTAAAACCTAGGAGGCTGTCTTTGAAACAGACACATACTCTCTGGCTGTTAGGGTGTATCAACACAGTGGAGGTTAGGACCTCTGCCGTCTCTACTGGTTTATTCAGCTCCTCCCTCTCTTGTGATTACACCAGTGTGTGTGTGTGTGTCTGTGTGTGTGTGTGTGTAGGTGTGAGTGTGTGAGTGAGTGAGTGCGTGTGTTCGGGGCTGCCTGGAAATCCAATAAGATCACAGCATGCAGCTTCCTGTGAAGTTAAAACATATGCATGGAGTAAAATTCTCCATATGGCAAAGAGCTTGAATCCCCCCCACCTCCTCCTTCCCTATCGCCTCCTGCACCCTCCTCCCCCTCCCTCCCCTGCCTCCGTCCCTCCCTCTGCATAAAGGCAAACAGGGTCCCGTGGGGCTCTGACAGCTGCATTCACTGTTAAAAGTGCCCTGTCATTGGAAAGGATTTAATAGCATTCCTGGATTATTTCACTGTGTTTTTTTATATGGGGGTGCCAAAAGGGGTGGGGGTCTAGGTGGGTGGGGGTCTAGGTGGGTGGAGGTTGGGGGTTAGGGTGGGGGTCTAGGTGGGTGGGGGTCTAGGTGTGTGGGGGTTGGGGGTTAGGGTGGGGGTCTAGGTGGGTGGGGGTTGGGGGTTAGGGTGGGGTTCTAGGTGGGTGGGGGTCTAGGTGGGTGGGGGTTGGGGGTTAGGGTGGGGGTCTAGGTGGGTTGTTAAACAACTAGCTAGAAATGCCTCAGTTTGAACTGGTGGGGGCTGGGCCGAAATTAGAGTGGTGTGTGTATGTGTGTCTGTGTGTGTGTGTGTCTATGTCTGTCTTTTTGTATCTTTTCGTGTCTGTGCATGTGCGTGTTTGTTCCTGTGTGTGTGTGTGTGTCTATGTGTGTGTTCCTGTGTGTGTCTATGTGTGTGTGTCTGTGTCTGTGCTTGTGTGTGTCTGTGTGTGTGTGTCTATGTGTGTGTCTGTGTGTACCGTTTTAATGTCATGTTTTCTGAAGCTGGGTCTCTTTTCCGCTGGTCAAACTATGCCAGGAACTGCTTCCATAACTCAGAGCACCAATAAAAAGCTGTCTAGATGGAGGGAGCCACAATGCACTGTTTTCTCTGTAAATGGCCTCTCTCGTTTTCTCTCCCTCTCTCTTTTTCTCTTGCTAGCCTTCCCCTTTCTCTCCCTCTCTCTTTTTCTCTTGCTAGCCTTCCCCTTTCTCTCCCTCTCTCTTTTTCTCTTGCTAGCCTTCCCCTTTCTCTCCCTTCAATTGAGATACACAGATGAGCCGAAACATTATGACCACCAACAGATTACGCAAATAACGTTGATCGTCTCCTAACGAGATTTCTTGGGAAGCGAACAATCAGTTCTCGTACACAAGGTGTTGGATAAATCTAGTAAATAAAATGGGTCCTGAGCGACTTTGTCAACCTCATTTGTATGGCCAGATGATTGGGTCAGAACATCTCTAAATCTGCCAGGCATGTGGTGTGCTCCCGATTTAGCAGTGGTGTTCTGCTGGCAAACCCCGGGTCCAGGTGCTCGCCACCTACCTAAACATTGTTTCAGACCAGGTACACCTCCTCATGGAAATGAGATTCCCTGGTGGCCTATTTCAGCAGGAACATGCACCCTAGCACACTGCACACAGTGTTCCCGACTGGTTCGAGGTGTCGCCCTGGATCCCAGATTCTCCAGATCCGATTGATCATTTGTGGGTTGTGCCGGACCTACATGTCCGATCCACAGCAGCTCCACGTCACAACTTACAGGACTTGAAGGATCTGTATCTAATGTTTTCGTGCCACAGATACCACAGGACACCCTCAGGGGTTATAGTGTTTTGTCTCAGTGAATATTTAAAACAGCATTTTTTCCCATCTTTTGTTTTTCATTTAATACTCATTGGCACGGGAAACATTTGTGGACACATTTCCGAAGCAAGCATAAAAATAACAAAAGTAGTAAAAAACAAATGGAAATTCTCTCTCTCTATCTTTCTGTCTCTCTCTCCCTTTCTTTCTCCTTCATTAAAGTGGAGTCAGACGCACTTGTTTAAACACCCTCCCTCAATGTGGGTGTTACATTTTAATCACACAAGCCTGGAATTTCTGCAGCTGCTTGCAAAAGGCTCTCTGTTTACAAGATGGGACTGGTCGACAAACACAGCCTGCCATAGCGCTATGCCTCCCAACGACCCCTCCCCATTTCCCATATGACCCCCCCCCCTTAGCCCATATGACCCCGCCCCTTTAGCCCACATGACTCCTCCCCTTTAGCCCATATGACTACAGACAGACCTGACATTCTTAAATGGCGATGTAGCGAAATCAATCAAGATCCGGCTATTAGCAGAAACACTCCTGGTCTCTCTCAACCATTGTTGAGCGCTTGTTAGAACGGCAGAACGTATTCACGCTTCTGGTGGAAAGTTTCTCAACTCTGTTTCTGTAAAAACACTCAAATCAATCAACATCGTGGCTTGGATGCAGAGTGGCCTTGATTTCTCTGCTGCAGATGGACTCCAGGCCTGTATAACCGGTGGTTTCTGGACTGGCTGGAGATACACATTGCATTTAGCAGAGATATGACAGCTGAAACGGCTGTTTCAGAATGTGTCTCGCTGTAATAGTTCTCACCATAATCCAGGCGCCCTGTGGTGTGTGTGTGTGTGTGTGTTTGTGTGTGTGTGTGTGTGTGTGTGTGTTCGAGTCAGCTAGCTAGAAATAAAACGACACGCCTAATATTGCCTCTGTCTCAAGTGGCTGTTACCATGACAGAGATGTGCTAGACCCCTCCCCCTTTACTGACTAGGTCTATGTTGGTCCTGTTTATTGGATGTGATTCCCAAATGGTTGTTCAACGTGGTCCTTTTTACAGTGCTGCCTATTCCGTGTGTGGGGCACTATGAGCCCTCTGATCGAAAATTATATTTCACTGGGCAGCCTCGGTGTTGGTCGGGGCCTGGGTAGAGAGACCAGGTGCTGCTGATAGTGGTGCTGGATGGCCAGTGGGGGGCACTCTTTCTTCGGACATACAGGTAAAATCCCGGTGCCCCAGGGCATTGAATGGGACATTGCCCTGTGTACGCTGCTGTCTTTTTTATTAGATTTTCTTTTACGATTTGTCGTCTAGGGCTGAGTCTAACCCGTCGACAAAAAAATCGAAGAGAATCATGAACAAATGTGCAAAACAAGATTGTTTACAAGGTGACCAACCTGGGCTCGGGCAGCTAAACCCACATGTAAATGTACAGTTAAACCCACATCGAAATCTACTACTAAACCCACATCTAAATGAACAGCTAAACCCAGATCTAGATATAGAGCTAAACCCGCATTAAAATCTACCGTTAAACCCACATCTAAATGTACAGTTAAACACACATCTAAATGTACAGTTAAACCCACATCTAAATGTACAGTTAAACCCACATCTAAATGTACAGTTAAACACACATCTAAATGTACAGTTAAAACCACATCTAAATGTATAGTTAAACCCACATCTAAATGTACAGTTAAACACACATCTAAATGTACAGTTAAAACCACATCTAAATGTACAGTTAAACACACATCTAAATGTACAGTTAAAACCACATCTAAATGTACAGTTAAACCCACATCTAAATGTTCAGCTACATCCAGAGCTGCCCTATTGCCTATATCTCTCCAACTCCACTCCGTCCTCCAGGCAGTTCCACTCCATGTTTTAACGGTTTCCCCACCCAGGGACTCATTTCGACCTGGTACACCAGGTGGGTGCAATTAATTATGAGTCAGAACAGAAAATCAGCCGGCTCCGGCCCTCGTAGGGTTAAAGATTTGAGTACCCCCGGCCTGTACGGTTGACTGGCGTTACATACAGGGTTCCACGTCAACAGGGTTCCACGTCAACGGTCTAACGGCATATGGTTCTGGGTTAGCGTATAGTGTACACACACAAACACCCGCCGTCAATGCAAAGCAGAAAGTAATCAAATCCCTCTGCTTTGATTGGTTGTTGTTTTTTTTAGCATTTTTAACTTAATATTATTGAAACTATTTTTTATTTGAACAGTTGTCCACTGTTTCCTTTCGCAGATGAATACTTGCTCTTATATTGGATATTGTTATATGTTGTTAGCATCTTTATATTACTGAGAGTAATTTGCTCCCAGACTTGTCTTTCGGCCTGTTTGCCTGACTGACTCTGACTGTTGAATGTCTGTCTCCAGAGAGTAAACATCAGATGTAATGTGACCTTATACTAAGCCACACCCGCCCTGTATTACCAAAGGGTTTAACTTCAGCTGGATAGCAACACTATGTTATTGGATAGAGGCTACTATTTCTTTCTCCACTTGTGAACTATGTTTTGCCCCGTTCCCATACAAACATTGAATTAGATTTGCACCTGTGAATAGATAGATATAGAATGACAGATATTATATGGAGATAGAGAGATGAGGAGACGCGAGAGTGAGAGAGAGAGAGAGAGAGAGAGATAGAGAGACAGAGAGAGAGAGAGAGAGAGAGAGAGAGAGAGAGACAAACTTTAAACTGAGGAACAATGCGTTTGCATCCTGATGCAAATGATCTCAGTATATGGTCTCCTCTTTCTCCCTCATCTTCGTGTTTGTTAGAGACAGTGTGTGTTTGTGCGTGTGTGTTTGTGCGTGTGTGTGTGTGTGTGTTAGTGTGTGTGTGTGTCCTTGCCCTTATGTGTCTATTAATTATCACATACATTCACTAATGCTGAGACAACTAACATGTTTCCTTTTTGCCTGGCTGCTTTGCATTTAAAACCAACCTTTGTCCTTTTGCATTTTCTTTGCATCTTAATTTATTCTCTGGCACCATTAGTGGTCATTACTCCATGTTACATATTTAAATGCATTTAGAATTATACACTTTGTATAAAAGGCTATGCATTCACACTGTGATATTTTGATTGGTTATTAAAATGTTTAAGTTTAATAATGTTTTCTTCCCACACCGGTCTGGGCTACATATTTTTATATGTATATTTTTTCTTATAATTAACTGTCTGTGTGTGAACCAAATGCTTCAACTCCATTACATTTTACACAATATTTTAATTCCCCCTCCTTTTCATATTGCAATGGGACGGTGGTGTGGGGTTTTCTAGTCCGTTCAGTGTGTGTATCAGTGTGTTTGTATCAGTGTGTGTGTATCAGTGTGTGTGTATCAGTGTGTGTGTATCAGTGTGTGTGTATCAGTGTGTGTATCAGTGTGTGTATCAGTGTGTGTGTATCAGTGTGTGTATCAGTGTGTGTATCAGTGTGTGTATCAGTGTGTGTATCAGTGTGTGTGTATCAGTGTGTGTATCAGTGTGTGTATCAGTGTGTGTGTATCAGTGTGTGTATCAGTGTGTGTGTATCAGTGTGTGTGTGTATCAGTGTGTGTCTCAGTGTGTGTATCCGTGTGTGTGTATCAGTGTGTGTATTAGTGTGTGTATCAGTGTGTGTGCTCTGGTTGCATTCCTTCCTGTCCGCTGGAGAGATGATCATCTGTTTCGTCCTTTAACATCTCTTCAGTCAGGAAGAGGCAGCGCGCCAGAGGGGAAGCTGGGAAATTCAAGTGCCGGTATCGGTGGCGGCTCCTCGTCTCTAATTCAGGAGGTCAGTAATCCCGCCCCCTAACCCGCCCTTGACAAACCGCCCAATCAACTCTCGGATACCTCCCGTAGCCCCGCCTCCCACGCATCAGGGAGAATTAACAATATAGCCATGTTTCATCCTCTCCCGTCATCTCCTTCTCTCCCGTTCGTCACCTCCTTCTCTACCCCTGCTGTCTCGGTGAAAAACAATCCTCTGTTTGGCAGCTCTCGAGGTGTGAGGTGACACTCCGCCATCAATCCTATCCAATAATGCATCGACAATACTATACAATCTATAGGAAGACTGTGGTGTCCAGTTCTACCTATAGAAACACGAGGAAACTGGAGCTAGCTTTTTTCGGAAGTTACTTTTTAATGACCGTTGTGCTTCGCACTACGAGAAGTCTACGACACGGTAGCTAATTAAAATATATATATATATATAACTCCTGTTAGTCATACATAAGTGCCCTTAAACATTGTCAACACGGTCACCAACACAGAGGCCTGGCTGTCAGAATACGTTCACTCACAACACGTGCACCAGCAGCCATAAATAAGTCATCTTTATCTTGGATTTAGTTTCTCCGTGACGGATGGTTATAAAGGTGGAGTAATGCATTCAGACACCTTATTAAGAAATACACAGGTCGTCTGAATGTCTGATTGGACACATTTATAATAGCATGTTTTGAGATTACTAGTTTGTTATTGTACCTGGAGCGCCTCTGAATCATAAACTAAATATTACCTTGAAACAACCAAACACAAGTGTCCTCTTACAGACACAAACTCCTTGACACATTCGCCTGTCTCGTTGTTGATAACTTCAGCTATTGTAAATATTGTGCTGGGCAATATCTTTTCAAACCTCATGCAAATAAAGCTAACTGATAATTCTATTGAATGGAAATATAAAGGCAGATAGAAAGAGTGAAACAGTCATACAGAGAGAAATGCTGAAGAATGCGTCCCGTCGCCAACGTACAATCCTGGAGCACAAACAACATTGTTACAAGACCAATTATTATTTCTTTATTTATTATTATTTTTCGGAATTGTTGTGGCTGCACATTGTTACACCAGAGCTAATAACAAAACGATTGTATTGCGTCTTTATCCCTTTCAAACATTAGCGTTTATAATGCTCAGAATTCCACATTGTTTATTTCACATTTGTTAGATGTTTAGATATTGCATAGCTAGTCGGACCCTACTGTATTTGCTAACCTTGGTAATCTTCTTCCCTTTCCATTTTGGGAAATAAAAATGCATGTTTGGTGAGATAGTTGAAATAGTTAAGGTACAGGAGGTTGTGACGTGAATCGTTGTGTGTGTGGAGGTGTTTAGGGAGGGTGTGTGCATGTTAAATGGTTAGGGGATGTTTTATTTGTTACCATGGCACTGGAGAAACATCTACAGAATTAATGGTGAAAACAGAGTCATGTTTACCTAAGAGACTTCCTGGTTCTTCCAACCTCTTCCCTTCCCTAAACCCTCCTCCTGCCCCCCTGAATCTCTCCAGGCAGAAATCCCTCTTTCAACAGTAAAGCCTTTTTACCATAAAGCCATTTGGACTCAGACACTCTTCTTTTGTCTCAATACATTTTCAAGTCATCAGAATGAACGTTTGCGTGACTTCATACTACAATTGTTCATAGAACCACAATCTTTCATAGAACCATAACCATTTATAGAGCGACAGCATTTTATAGAACCACAACTTTTTATAGAACGATAAACTTTCGTGGCACCAAAACTGTCTATAGAACCACCACCGACTCGGGAACCACTGAAGTTCATAGAACCACAGCCGTATCAACGGACGGCTTATAGAACCTCCAACGTTAGATATATTGCTGTTGTTGTCAGGACCTGCTGTGGTCGTAATGAACCACAACTTTATCAGCTCAGTCAACACACCGTGCAGACGCCTGTTAAGTCGTCCATTTGCCATGAATAGGTGTGTGTGTGTTTGTGTTTGTGTGTGGTCTGGATCATACATTAGTCATGAACAGGTCAGGGATCAGAAGTGACTCATGTCTCCATGTTGAAACGGGTGCTTGGTGCTGATGGAATGTCTGCTGGTTCATCAGCGGCTCAATTGAGACAGGATGGAGCCCAGATGGACCAGCCTTGATGGATGCCGTCGTGATGTCACGTGTCGAGGGGAGAGATATTACACAGAGTGGCGTGCTGGTATTTCAACATGTCTGCCTGTCTGACTGGTTTACTTAATGTTTATCTCAGTGAGGGGATCTCATTCAGGTTCAGAGTGCAGCTTAACTCGCCGCACACTGTTTTATTCAGAATGCCTACTGCCAATATCATGGTTACAGAGTTAGATTTACATTTCACTGGTTGATTAAAGATAAATATAGATAAAAATGAATTGTCTTTCATATAGCGAGAATTAATTCACTTTACAGAGCAGCAGAGTGTATAACAAGAGGTTTCTATTAAAGTAGTTATATACAGTAGCTGTTAAAAGTTGTTCATGTTGTAAATTCATATTCTACCTGGAGATGACTAATAACTACATAGGTGTACAGAGGCCCATTGTTAAACCATCCAAACCTTACGGTAGTGTATTTGTTAGGTTTCTGTGGTAAATTCTTGCTAGACTTGTTTTCTTGCTATGTGCCATCCATCAGACATCATAAGACGGAATCCAAACATCTTATTGAGGGTGAACAGAGAACTGGTTGTGGAAAAAACCCTGATTTCACTCTGAACGGAAATGCATTGACGACAAGCCGAGAAGTCTTTTTGCCATAATCCCACAAACGGAATGCCTTCACATCAAACAATGTGGGAAGCCTTTCTGTCTGCAGAAATTGTCCCATTATTACTGCATGTCTAGAAAAGTTAGATAGTCCGAACATTTTCCCTGGCAGCCACTGGTCATTCTCAAGTTCGTTGGCCACCGCAAGGTCTTATAAACAAGATAATTTAAGCGAGAGGAATGCAACTTTTTTTCATTTCTCATGTCTTTTTAGATTGTCACGGTCATTCTTCTTGGCCTGGCCGAGGCCCTCGTCTTGTTTTTTTCTCCACGGTGATGCTGGAGCTTCCAGCCCGGCCATCAGAGGACCAGCTATTTCCTGTCTCTTCTAGTTTGATTCCATCAGATTGCAGACTGCCTGTTTTTGAAGTCCATCTCGGGCTGTATGAGAAAAATGCTTGCATCAATGTGTCCTATTGTTTATGAAAGGGTCTCATGGGAATTCCAGAGCTCATTGCGAGAAGGAAATTGCCAGTCTTTAGCAGTCGTAGGGGTCTGTGTCCGGACTTGCTACTGAACACTTTGAGAGGGAGTGTAACGTGCTACTGAACACTTTACAGGGAGTGTAACGTGCTACTGAACACTTTACAGGGAGTGTTGCGCGCTTGGCGTGTTAGTGTGGACCGAAAAAGAAAAGGGAAACGATTGATCAATGACTTTGAAACGATGCAAACTGAAATGAAAAACAAGCCACGCCAGATTAGAAGTCAATTAAAGTAAATTATGATCCAAAGTGTAGTGGAAAATCATTACAAACCAGATAAAGTTCCTAACGTGTCTTATGGACCTCCTGGTGCCAGCCGGGAAACCATTGGACTTCCTTTCTTTCTTCCTTCAGGTCAGATAGCACGGAGGAATAACACCGGCCAAACAAAGGAAGGTTATATCTGCAAGGGCGTATTTTATTGGGGGTTAGGTCCCACTCCATAGGGAAATAAGGTGGCCATTTGAAAGCTTTCCCTGTGTGTGTGTTAGAACGAGGAAAACGTGTCCTTGGAATATAAATGATGAAACGTCATAAACATTTAACCCCTTCATCTCATTTAAACAGTATATTTAGAGATTAGAGCATCTATGTAAATCTTGTGTCATTGGCAGAAAGCTCATTTTGTCGTGTCCGAGCTCTGGGGGAAGAAAAACAAAACGTTGGCAGGGATTTCTCTGTGACTAAACTCTCTGGAATGTGAAGAACGCGGACGGGATCACGGAACCCAGAGACAGTGAATTTAACAATATTCCGTATCGCATTCTAGTTAGTAGTAAATGCAAACAACAGGTTATAATACAGCTTGTATTATAATCAGTTATTATTATTAATATAGAACTTTCTGAGGAGACATTGTGGAGATTCCATTCTGTGCCTTTGTTTATTTGCCACTTGTATGCGTAGGCCACTATTCAAATCTTACAACATTCTTCTGATGGCCAAAATAGACATTCCTAAAGACCTCGTCCATAAAATGTTAACTACAACGCAGCCATTCTGACAGCTATATTATGGCCATCTATCCTGTGGGGATTATTGGCAGATATAATCTGACGCAGAAACATGGCTGGACTAGGAGCTCTTTTGTTCATGTCACTTGTATTAAAAGAAATCTACACGTAAATATTATTATCCTGTATCCAGTAGGCCTGTATCCAGTAGTCCTGTTAGTATTCCTGTATCCACTAACCTAGTATAAAGCAGTAGTCCTGTATACGGCTGTCTTTGTTATCTGCGATATTGTACATGTTTATCAGCTATGGTCACGCAGGCCTTCTCAATGAGACCAAAGCTTAATTAATATTCTAATACCCTAATAGATTTGTTTTTTTTCACAGCCCATCCATGCTCCAGCAAAACAAATGTCTGGTTTGTTGTAATCAGATCCTGGCTCACTGAAATAAAAGGATATAGGAGGATTGTAAAAGTCTCACACGAGGGAAATCATTATGAACCTTTTTGGAAAACAAAAACGGAACAGAAGCCGATGTATAATCCTGGAAGTGGAGGTGGAGTCAGCACTTATAGGAGGTCAACAGTGGTCTTGTTTCTGGCGTCGGGCAGGAGGTTAGGTCTCCACAGGGGGTCTTCTCTCTCCTTCGCCGTCTCTAACTCTATCATTTTCTCCTTCTTTCTTTATCTCTCTCCCACTTTCTCTCTCGAAGTAATAAATGTTTATAACCGATAACTGAGAGGAAATGAGGCTCCTTGTGGTCTGCTGGTCGGCTGCTCTGTGAACTGGCCTGAAGGCAGGGTCACGTCAATACCTTTATGTGTAGCGCTTCAGGATTCAATGCCCAGATTCAGCACGTTGTTTAGTAACTTAACCATGATGTTTACAGCAATCCGTCTAAAATATACACTGATGGTTTGCTTTATATTAAGCTGAATAACATTTTGTATTCAGATTCTAACAACCGGCAGGTTTTATACTGTATGTGTGTTTTAACACTCACATGTAGGATAATACTTAGAGGACGTATGGGGATGTTGCTTGGTGTAAATTATACACAACTGGCCACAAGCAGACAGACACATGGAGACACTTGACAGGTAGGATGACAAACAGACACAACAGGCCCTCGGACAGGCAGACAGACAGACAGACAGGCAGACAGACAGACAAGCAGACAGAAAGACAGACAGACAGACAGAGAGACAGAGAGACAGACAGGCAGACATACAGGCAGACAGACAGACAAGCAGACAGACAGGCAGAGAGACAGACAGACAAGCAGACAGGCAGACAGACAGGCAGACAGACAGACAGACAGACAGACAGACAGGCAGACAGGCAGACAGACAGACAGACAGACAGGCAGACAGGCAGAGAGACAGACAGACAAGCAGACAGACAGACAGACAGGCAGACAGGCAGACAGACAGACAGACAGGCAGACACACAGACAGACAGACAGGCAGACAGGCAGACAGATAACGACAGACAGCTGAGCAGGCCGACAGTGAGACAGGACAACAGCTAGTCAGGCGGGGGTTGGAGATATTTGGGGGCCTATAAAAACAGAGGCATCCTGGGAATATGAGCCATTTGGAGCCTGGCTGTCAGGTCTCATGAAAGGCTAACTCACAGAGCTTGTTGATACGTCAAACCCCCCGACTCAGCTGGAACCATTAATGAGGCCCCTCTCATGTCGACTCCCCCCCCATCTCCCTTTTCTTCCCTCACCCCTCCTCCCTCTGGACAGCCTCTACTTCCTCCTGGGGGAGAAACCATCGTGTGGAAGGGGAAGAGAGGAGCCCTCATTCCTTAGCTTTCACTCAACTCGCTCCGCCTAGTTTCTCCCCCTCTCTTCATGAATCCCTCTGTTTCTCTCTGATTCGTTCTCTGATCAATTTAATTCACTGGGCTTTACTGTATCTATTGTGTTGGGAAACATTTGTTTAATTTGCAAACGCAAGTGGAACATAAAAGCGACATTATAGTAATTCTTTTATAACCAGGTTTTTCTCAGATGCTTAATCTATGTTGCTATAAATCTACTACTCAGCGAATTTGAGTTACCTGAAACACAGGTCGTCAGTTTGCATTAATACTTTGCTTAAAATGTCATTTAAGCAAATGACATCCATCTAAATCCCATCAATGACTCCTCTACACAACATTTTAGATTAGGTTTTAGATTTGTTTGACTTCTTACGGATTCTAGATATAGCCTCTGGTTTGACTTGTTGCAGATACTACACTGTGAACCTGAATCAGTTGCCTTAAGAATGAATGCGCCAGTTATACATAAATATTAGCGTTGTATACGGTTATTAAAAATGCCTTTAACTCGAAGGGAGGTCGTGATTTTCTGTTGTATTTAAAGCAATTGTGTTATATTCCATGCCACAACTTCATAGAATTTCTAAGATTACGAGGGTTTCAGGCTGGGTGTTTGTAAACGCACTTCGTGACAACTTTGTTGTAAAAAGGACTTTATAAAATAAATGTGATTGATTGAGTGACCACCACTGTATCTTTTCTTCACACAGACATGGTCATTGAACTCATTCACATATACAATTCTCGGACAATTGTTCGAAACGTCCCACTCCCAATACTTTACATATCCCACAGGGCCTTGTTTTAGTGCCTTGCTTTGCATAGTACATTGGGCAGAAATTTATGGTTGAAAGACTTCCGCCATTTTCAAATTAGAAATCATGGAAAGCCCATTGGGGGTTGACCAGGCAAGGAATGGGGCAATGTACATGGAAAAAGGATTGAACAATTCCAATATATCAACCTGAAGGAACATTTAAAACTGACCGGATGTAGACTGATATAGACCTGATATAGACCTGCTCTAGACCTGATATAGACCTGATGTAGACCTGATATAGACCGGAGGTGTACTTGACTCTCTTTCTCTCTTAACCTTTATTTTTTCCTCCTCCCCTATAAATGCCCTTCTTTCTCTCTTACTTCCTCTCTCTCTTTCTCTCTTAACCTTTATTTTTTCCTCCTCCCCTATAAATGCCCTTCTTTCTCTCTTACTTCCTCTCTCTCTTTCTCTCTTAACCTTTATTTTTTCCTCCTCCCCTATAAATGCCCTTCTTTCTCTCTTACTTCCTCTCTCTCTTTCTATCGGTTGTAATGCTGTTCTGTCTCTCCTCGGTCTCTGGAACACTCTGTTTAACCTTCACACATGCTGCTTTCACTTGGATAACACTGTCTCCTCTCTTCTCCATCTATCTCTCCCTCTCTTTTTTCTCTCTCTTTCTCTCTCTCTTTCCACGTCTCTCTTTTCTATCTTACTCTGTCTCTCCCTTTATGTCTGTCTGTCTTTGACTCCATCCCTGCTTTCTGTTCGTCTCTCCTTTTCTCTCTCCACCTGTGTCTCTGAGCCGGTGCTCCAGTTGGCTGTGGGCCAGCTGGCTCCTGGGGACTGTTCACACGCCTTCGCCTTCCACAACACACACATGTCTGGGAAGCACTCTGAGATTTACACTTCCCACGAACGGGGAAGCCTTTTGCCGTTTGCCGCGTGTGCGTGTGTGTGTGTGAGAGTCACTGTGTGTGCCAAGTGCACAGCTGATAGTTGAAACACATTGGCTTCTTTTCTCCTTTTTCCCCCTGAGGTGTTTCTGAATAGGAGGAGAGCTGCTGTATACAATGTCTCTCTCTCTGTCTCTCTCTGTCTCTCTCTGTCTCTCTCTGTCTCTCTCTGTCTCTCTCTGTCTCTCTCTCTCTCTCTCTCTCTCTCTCTCTGTCTCTCTCTGTCTCTCTCTGTCTCTCTCTGTCTCTCTCTCTGTCTCTCTCTCTGTCTCTCTCTGTCTCTCTCTCTCTCTCTCTCTCTCTTTATTTCTTTCTTTTTGTCTGTTTTACAATCTTCTCTTTCATTCACTGATTTTCTTTACTTGTGTAAAGGCTTTATTGTCATGAGAAACATTTGTATAATTTGCTTATGTGGAAAATATAAAGTTATTATTAATGCAAAATCAAAAAACCCAAATAAATACATTTTTAAAAGGATAATAACATGTATAGTGTTATAATCGTATTTATGTACAGTGTTGTAACTGTGTGCATCGGTTCACTGCAGTATTTACAAACATACAGGAATGTGTGACAATTTCATTTTAAACTGTTTCTAGGTCAGTGTGAATCATCTCCAATCGGGTCATATATAAGTGTCTAGATGTGTCTGTTTTCTTTAGATACTCAACCACCATTTTGTGTCTGTATCATCCCTCCACCCTCACCCTGTATCATCCCTCCTCCATCCTCACCCTGTATCATCCCTCCTCCATCCTCACCCTGTATCATCCCTCCTCCATCCTCACCCTGTATCATCCTTCCTCCACCCTCACCCTGTATCATCCCTCCTCCACCCTCACCCTGTATCATCCCTCCTCCATCCTCACCCTGTATCATCCTTCCTCCACCCTCACCCTGTATCATCCTTCCTCCACCCTCACCCTGTATCATCCATCCTCCACCCTCACCCTGTATCATCCCTCCTCCATCCTCACCCTGTATCATCCCTCCTCCACCCTCACCCTGTATCATCCCTCCTCCATCCTCACCCTGTATCATCCTTCCTCCACCCTCACCCTGTATCATCCCTCCTCCACCCTCACCCTGTATCATCCCTCCACCACCCTCACCCTGTATCATCCCTCCTCCACCCTCACCCTGTATCATCCCTCCACCACCCTCACCCTGTATCATCCCTCCACCACCCTTACCCTGTATCATCCCTCCTCCACCCTCACCCTGTATCATCCCTCCACCCTCACCCTGTATCATCCATCCTCCATCCTCACCCTGTATCATCCCTCCTCCACCCTCACCCTGTATCATCCCTCCTCCATCCTCACCCTGTATCATCCTTCCTCCACCCTCACCCTGTATCATCCCTCCTCCACCCTCACCCTGTATCATCCCTCCTCCACCCTCACCCTGTATCATCCCTCCTCCACCCTCACCCTGTATCATCCTTCCTCCACCCTCACCCTGTATCATCCCTCCTCCATCCTCACCCTGTATCATCCATCCTCCACCATCCTCACCCTGTATCATCCTTCCTCCACCCTCACGCTGTATCATCCACCCTCCATCCTCACCCTGTATCATCCCTCCTCCACCCTCACCCTGTATCATCCCTCCTCCATCCACACCCTGTATCATCCCTCCACCACCCTCACCCTGTATCATCCCTCCTCCATCCTCACCCTGTATCATCCCTCCTCCACCCTCACCCTGTATCATCCCTCCTCCATCCTCACCCTGTATCATCCTTCCTCCACCCTCACCCTGTATCATCCTTCCTCCACCCTCACCCTGTATCATCCTTCCTCCACCCTCACCCTGTATCATCCATCCTCCACCCTCACCCTGTATCATCCATCCTCCATCCTCACCCTGTATCATCCCTCCTCCACCCTCACCCTGTATCATCCCTCCTCCATCCACACCCTGTATCATCCCTCCACCACCCTCACCCTGTATCATCCCTCCTCCACCCTCACCCTGTATCATCCCTCCACCACCCTCCCCTCCCCTCCTCCACCCTCCCCTGTATCATCCCTCCACCACCCTCACCCTGTATCATCCCTCCACCACCCTTACCCTGTATCATCCCTCCTCCACCCTCACCCTGTATCATCCCTCCTCCATCCTCACCCTGTATCATCCCTCCACCCTCACCCTGTATCATCCCTCCTCCACCCTCACCCTGTATCATCCCTCCTCCACCCTCACCCTGTATCATCCCTCCACCACCCTCACCCTGTATCATCCCTCCACCATCCTCACCCTGTATCATCCCTCCTCCACCCTCACCCTGTATCATCCCTCCACCATCCTCACCCTGTATCATCCCTCCTCCACCCTTACCCTGTATCATCCCTCCACCACCCTTACCCTGTATCATCCCTCCTCCACCCTCACCCTGTATCATCCCTCCACCATCCTCACCCTGTATCATCCCTCCTCCACCCTTACCCTGTATCATCCCTCCACCACCCTTACCCTGTATCATCCCTCCTCCACCCTCACCCTGTATCATCCCTCCTCCACCCTCACCCTGTATCATCCCTCCTCCACCCTCACCCTGTATCATCCCTCCTCCACCCTCACCCTGTATCATCCCTCCACCCTCACCCTGTATCATCCCTCCTCCACCCTCACCCTGTATCATCCCTCCTCCACCCTCACCCTGTATCATCCCTCCACCATCCTCACCCTGTATCATCCCTCCTCCACCCTCACCCTGTATCATCCTTCCTCCACCCTCACCCTGTATCATCCCTCCTCCACCCTCACCCTGTATCATCCCTCCTCCACCCTCACCCTGTATCATCCCTCCACCATCCTCACCCTGTATCATCCCTCCTCCACCCTCACCCTGTATCATCCCTCCTCCACCCTCACCCTGTATCATCCCTCCACCATCCTCACCCTGTATCATCCCTCCTCCACCCTCACCCTGTATCATCCCTCCTCCATCCTCACCCTGTATCATCCCTCCTCCATCCTCACCCTGTATCATCCCTCCTCCACCCTTACCCTGTATCATCCATCCTCCATCCTCACCCTGTATCATCCTTCCTCCACCCTCACGCTGTATCATCCCTCCTCCATCCACACCCTGTATCATCCCTCCACCACCCTCACCCTGTATCATCCCTCCTCCACCCTCACCCTGTATCATCCCTCCACCACCCTCACCCTGTATCATCCCTCCTCCATCCTCACCCTGTATCATCCCTCCACCATCCTCACCCTGTATCATCCCTCCTCCACCCTTACCCTGTATCATCCCTCCACCACCCTTACCCTGTATCATCCCTCCTCCACCCTCACCCTGTATCATCCCTCCACCACCCTCACCCTGTATCATCCCTCCACCATCCTCACCCTGTATCATCCCTCCTCCACCCTCACCCTGTATCATCCCTCCACCCTCACCCTGTATCATCCCTCCTCCACCATCACCCTGTATCATCCCTCCACCCAAGCAGAGGGGACCGACAGGTTGACTGCTGTCCCGGGTCACACGGGGTTAAACCAAACACATCAACACATTGACTTCCTGTCTGCTTCGTTTTCGATTAATACCCTTATTGGGTGGCAGGAGGCCAGGGGCCAGACCGGAGTGTTCAGGCTGAAAACAGAGCCTCCTTCCTGGGATGAGCGGAGCTAGACAGAGTGCCCCACCAGGATCCACTCCCCCATTGTCACCCTGGTTGTCGGGAGACAAGAGGAGGTCATTTATGAGTCGGGGGTCATTTTGTCCTGTGTTCTAGGGGTCATTCAGACACCCTACCAGACAGACCCGGATTCAATAGATCTGTCTCACCGATGCACTTCCTTTATTTACATCTACTTTAAATTCCATTCGAATTTTAGTTGACTACTCAATTATAAACATATTATAGTTTCAATGAGACACAATCGTGGTCTTTATGTTCTCGGGTGTCTTTTATATGGAGGAGGTGAACACAACTGTGTTAGTTTTGAAGGAAACATTGAACACGAGGCCTAAGAGAGACCGGTACAGTCCAGAGTCTAAGGATTGTCTGGCGATGTGTTTGGGCGATGTGTTTGGGTGATGTCTCTGGGCGATGTGTTTGGCCGATGTGTTTGGGTGATGTCTCCGGGCGATGTGTTTGGGCGATGTGTTTGGGTGATGTGTTTGGGTGATGTTTCTGGGCGATGTATTTGGCCGATGTGTTTGGGTGATGTCTCTGGGCGATGTGTTTGGGCGATGTCTCCGGGCAATGTGTTTGGGTGGTGTCTCCGGGCGATGTGTTTGGGCGATGTGTTTAGGCGATGTGTTTGGGCGATGTGTTTGGGCGATGTGTTTGGGCGATGTCTCCGGGGATGTCTCCGGGCGATGTCTCTTGGCGATGTGTTTGGGCGATGTAACTGAACACTCTTAAGTCCCCAAAGCCTTTCCACTCCTGTGAACTGAGAGGTCAAACCGTGACCTGGTCAATGTCTATGCTGTCTCCCCTCAGTGTTTACTATTACTTATTCTGTGGTTAGAGATACATAATAATAAATAATAATAATAATAAATAATGCATTCATTCCCATCTTAATAATTTACCATAAGCCTCTCTTCTATATCATTTCGCAATTTTTCGTAGTTATTTTCCTGCTTTCGTCTTTCCACATACCCCCTTGCGCGCACACACACACGCACGCACACGCACAGGGCCTAAGAGAAAGAGGTGTTGTCCAGACATGCTATCTTACCCTGGTGTATCTGTTTATTATCGCACTGCTCCTGAAAAAAGCTCATGGACTTGGTTAGGCTGCTTTTGTCTTGACAGTAACAGAGGGCATTGTAACACTCTAGTTGCCGTTACCTGACAGAGCTAAATGATTTCTTGTCCTCAGCCCTGTTCCCCTTCAGATTATGCAGAGACCTATTCCCTTACTAGAACATAGCGATTTCACATTCCCAAGCTTGGCTTTTCTGAAGCAAGTAGAACCACACAGTCTGATCAACTGGAATGTCCCAGATAATTACTATGGCCCTACACATTACAAATCTGCATATCCACGCACAAAACAGTACACGAAATGTCAAACACAAAACAGTACACGAAATATCAAACACAAAACAGTACACGAAATATCAAACACAAAACAGTACACGAAATATCAAACACAAAACAGTACACGAAATGTCAAACACAAAACAGTACACGAAATGTCAAACACAAAACAGTACACAAATGTCAAACACAAAACAGTACACGAAATGTCAAACACAAAACAGTACACAAATGTCAAAAACAAAACAGTACACGAAATGTCAAACACAAAACAGTACACGAAATGTCAAACACAAAACAGTACACAAATGTCAAACACAAAACAGTACACGAAATGTCAAACACAAAACAGTACACAAATGTCAAACACAAAACAGTACACGAAATGTCAAACACAAAACAGTACACAAATGTCAAACACAAAACAGTACACAAATGTCAAACACAAAACAGTACACGAAATGTCAAACACAAAACAGTACACAAATGTCAAACACAAAACAGTACACGAAATATCAAACACAAAACTCCCAAAAGTCTTTTTTTCCTGTATCTTATAGTCCTCAATATTAACTCTCCATCTTGTGAACAAAAGGCATATGAACAGAATGGGCTTTTCTCCCTCCCCCACCTTCCCCCTCCCTCCCCCTGCTCTCCCCCCTCCCCCTCCCTTGTAAGGCCTTTATGGTGCTGTAATAATAAAGAACATGCTAGAACACGTTGAGTCCTCCAAGCGGTTGGAGACTTGAAGCCACACTGAAACACGAGACTTTCTGCTGGACAGACAGATAAAACAGGAATAGATACAGGGACTAGATAAATATTCCCTATATAGTAAACCTCATTAGACCACCATATTCTCTATACAGTAGATAAAACAGGAATAGATACAGGGACTAGATAAATATTCCCTATATAGTAAACCTCATTAGACCACCATATTTTCTATACAGTAGATAAAACAGGAATAGATACAGGGACTAGATAAATATTCCCTATATTGTAAACCTCATTAGACCACCATATTCTCTATACAGTAGTCTACTTTAAAGGCCCCGGTTCTCGTAATGGTTCTCAACCTTAGACCTGAGCATTGTGGATGTCGGTTGACTTCTGTCTCTGAGCATTGGCGCAGTGAGTGGGAGGGGCTTAAGAGTTCACACACTTTAACTGGGTGTTGACATGACGGCTGAATGATTGACACACGGCCGGCGGGCTCAGGGTCATCCTCCCGCCTCCGTTTCCTCGCGTTCCTCCGTGTGACGGTGTGTCCGGGGAACGGCGTCTCTGGAGCGTCTCCGGAGCGTTTCGGTCACCGCTCAGATTTGATGCCGTCTCTCCAGGTGCACCCTGGGTGATGGAGTCGCAGAAGTAGCTCAGCAGCATCCTGGTTGCTGTTTGGTTGCGTTTCAGTCGGTTTAATTGCCTCGTCTTGAGCCGTGTGCAACAACAATTACGGTTGAGTCCCTTGCACCGGCACACAGCATCACTTGGGATTTGAACCAGCAACCTTCCGGTGCTCCTTACCACTCTGCTGTCTGCCGCACAGATAATGACCCAAAATGAGCACTGACCCCTGATTAGATGGCAGTCTCTCCACCACTTAGGGCAAGCCGGAATGGCAGGGAGTGTCTCTCTGCTGTATAAAACACGGGGCTGATTGGAGGCCAGACTAGACACCTCTTAAAATTCCTCACAAGTCAGTCATCATTGAGGGGCATCCAGCCATGAGGGGCAGCCCCCCCCTCCCCTCTCGCCACTCCCCATTTCCCGTCCACAGTGGAAGGTTTTATGTGGACTTTTAAGGCGTTGATCCCAGTCTCAATGTCTAGGTGTGGCCCTGGGGGGTGGGGATCCGTGTGAGTGTTTGTATGTGTGTGTGTGTGTGTGAGTGTTTGTGTGTGTGTGTGTGTGTCTGTGTGTGTCTGTGTGTTGGTCCATGTGTGTGTCCATTGCTGGACTTCAGATTACAGCCCCCTGGCTGGGTTTTATGACATGTCATTACTGGCTGATTAAAGATCTCCACACTGAAAAACTCCTTCATGGGAAACCCCTCCTTTAAAACCCCACCTCACTGGAAACCCCTCCTTTAAAACCCCACCTCACTGGAAACCCCTCCTTTAAAACCCCACCTCACTGGAAACCTCTCCTTTAAAACCCCACCTCACTGGAAACCTCTCCTTTAAAACCCCACCTCACTGGAAACCTCTCCTTTAAAACCCCACCTCACTGGAAACCTCCCCTTTAAAACCCCACCTCACTGGAAACCTCTCCTTTAAAACCCCACCTCACTGGAAACCCCTCCTTTAAAACCCCACCTCACTGGAAACCTCCCCTTTAAAACCCCACCTCACTGGAATCATCTCATTAACAACCCCAACCCCAACGTTTACTGATACATCCAATATGTTGTCTGGCTTTGACCAACACACACCACACACACCACACACACACACCACACACACACACACACACACACACACACACACACACACACACACACACACACACACACACACACACACACACACACCACACACACACACACACACACACACCACACAACACACACACACCACACAACACCACAGCAGTGTGCTGGTATTCTCTGTAGTAGCGATGGGGTCCCAAGCCAGGAGTAAATTATTGGATCTGGCATTCCTGCCCTGACAGACAGACACAGTCTGAGTCCCAAATAAAGCTATTTCCCCTCTGTAGTGTACTTGTCTGACCGGGCCAAAGGAGGACTAGCGTCATTTGGGACACGGATCTATGTACTGTCTTCCATCTCCACCACACAGCAGCAGGGATATTATCTATGTCCTGATAGGGAAGTTGTGTGTTCTGCTATTCCTGTATAAACACAAGTGTGTGTGTGTGTGTGTGTGTGTGTGTGTGTGTGTGTGTGTGTGTGTGTGTGTGTGTGTGTGTGTGTGTGTGTGTGTGTGTGTGTGTGTGTGTGTGTGTGTGTGTGTGTGTGTGTGTGTGTGTGTGTGTGTGTGTGTGTGTGTGTGTGTGTGTGTGTGTGTGTGTGTGTGTGTGTGTGTGTGTTGTGTTTGTGGTGTGTGTGTGTGTGTGTGTGTGTGTGTGTCAGCACTATGACCCTGATATTAAATGCCTTTCCCGGTTAGAGCATTGTGACCTCACTATAACATCTGTATTTATACATCGCTGTGTACATTTCTCTACATCTATAAAAACACTTTGATGCCAGGTCAACTCGTACGCTGCTCTTCCTCTATTCTGTCCAACCTTATCATTAATGTCATAAACGTGGTGTCCAGGTCTCAATAAGTCCCATATTCGAGAGAGTTGCAATGGAAACACTGGGTGCAACTGGCCTCAATGTCCAGACTTGAGTTTGAGGGTTTAAATGCATTTTAACGGGGTCTGACTGTTTCTATTGGTCCAGATACATGCCAATTTTGTCTGACTGTTTCTATTGGTCCAGATGCATGTCAGTCGAACATGACTGTTTCTATTGGTGTAGATGCATGTCAGTCGAACATGACTGTTTCTATTGGTCCAGATGCATGTCAGTCGAACATGACTGTTTCTATTGGTCCAGATGCATGTCAGTCGAACATGACTGTTTCTATTGGTCCAGATGCATGTCAGTCGAACATGACTGTTTCTATTGGTCCAGATGCATGTCAGTCGAACATGACTGTTTCTATTGGTCCAGATGCATGTCAGTCGAACATGACTGTTTCTATTGGTGTAGATGCATGTCAGTCGAACATGACTGTTTCTATTGGTCCAGATGCATGTCAGTCGAACATGACTGTTTCTATTGGTCCAGATGCATGTCAGTCGAACATGACTGTTTCTATTGGTCCAGATGCATGTCAGTCGAACATGACTGTTTCTATTGGTGTAGATGCATGTCAGTCGAACATGACTGTTTCTATTGGTCCAGATGCATGTCAGTCGAACATGACTGTTTCTATTGGTCCAGATGCATGTCAGTCGAACATGACTGTTTCTATTGGTCCAGATGCATGTCAGTCGAACATGACTGTTTCTATTGGTGTAGATGCTTGTCAGTCATAAATTACTGTTTCTATTGGGTGATCTCGGTATTGTTTATAGTGGGAGAGACGAAGTGGCAGCCAGAAGTTTAATCCAAACTCTGCGGTTTGTGTGTTTAAAAGTCTGCGGGTTTAAATGTCTGAGTGTTTTGATGTGGGTGTGTGTTTGTGTGTTTGTGTGTTTGGCAATGTGCCGCTGCTGACTCAATAATGTGAAGGCCTGGGAAACTGCCAACTGGGACAAGTTGCTAAATATGAACTACACACACAAACACACACAGAGAGCAAGTGTGAGGGAGAGGGAGAGAAAGAAAGGAAAAGGAAGAGAGAGAGGGAGGGAGGAGGAGAGAGAGAGAGAGAGAGAGGAAAAGGAAGGAAGAGACAGGGAGAGGAAGAGGGAGAAGGTGAGATAGAGATAAAAGCTTGACAAGTTGGGTTAGTTGTTCTGTGTGTTGCATCAGTCAGAACCTTATCACAATGTTACATCCTGGGACATTTTACAGACCCAGTCAGGAGGCTGACACACACACACACACACTCACCTCCTCTACTCCTCTCCTGAGTTCCCGCCTGTTTCGCCCCCTCCCCCCAACACAACAGCTTGACCACCTGGTCGTCTTCCATCTGTCATTATATGGGTGAGCTGATCACTTTTATTAGAAGACTGATCAAGGCGGACATGGGAGTAGTTGTGTGGGGGTAAATGTCTACACAACACACACACACACGCACTCAGATGTACACAACGACCAGAGAATTTATGAGAAGGTGTGTCTCTGTCACTGGTGTTCATACATTGCTGGCCTCCCAGCATGCTTTGCTAGATTTGAAAATGGAATGGCTGTCGTGTGACAGTCTGTAATCAGGACAGTGTATGTCTGCATATTACATATTTTGAAACTCCAAGTTTCTTATAAGCAGTCGCCATTTGTTAGCCACATGGATGTTTGAATTATTTTATTTTGTACTGCGTACATCGGGCAAAATGTCCTTTGTTGACCTGCCTAAACCCAAGTCCTTAACAGACCCGCGCTGTTTTAATCAAGCGTAATCGCTATAGCCCAATGTTTATCATGGCTAACAGGTCTGTCATTAATGCCTCAGGTTAATGCTAGCTTGTGCAGCTATATTTAATCACCAAAGTTAATGTTAGCGTCTTTTTATCTTGAAGTTAATGCTAGCTAGCGTTTCATGAAACTCCACACGTTAATGATTGAATGTCAGGGTGACTTTGTGTTCTCATTTTCGACAGAGCGATTCCACACGGACAGGCTGTGCATCGGAGGCTATTTCTGCATCTATTAAAGCATAGACATGACTAGATTATCACTTCATATTGGCACAGTTGAACATTACACACAGTTTTAGAAGCGCGTAGAGAGGCTGGCCGACACACACTGAGTGAACAATGACCAGGGATACTTTGTGTTAAAATCCGATGTTCTCCAATCATCGTGGAAAACTTTCGGCCGGAGTTAATAGAGCGTCCATCTTGTGCCAATTAAAACACAACCAGCATTGTGCCTGACCTGGACCTGGTAGAGCCACGGTACCAACATGGTTCTGTTCGTATTCCTCCCATAGGGAGGTGGAGCTTTGATGTTCGGAGTCAGTTAGTTGATACCAGAATGAATAACTTCCACAGGTTAGCTGCACTTGATTTGCGGTGGTGAACTGAATAACAGCATTTATGGATCCACAACCGTCAGGAATAGAACACTTATTTGTTTTTTTGTCCCTCCGTGGAAATTCGTAGTTCAGCTTGGAGAACCCAGAGCTCTAGATCTAGCACAGAGTCGGTTTAATCTTGAACTGTGTCGACAACTGCTGCCCCTTGAACTGCTAAAACTGTGTGTAATGTTTAACTGTGCCAATTGAACGTGATCATCTATTCGTGTCTATGCTTTAATAGACACAGAAATGGCCTCAGAAGCAAAGCCTGTCAGTCTGGAATCACTCTGCGATAAATAAAACAAAGTCGCCGCGACATCAGCTCTGATACGACAGACACCGGTGGACACCGTGAACTATAACTGGCCATTGCTCTTATTTGCACACCCGTATATACAATTACTTATCGCTCCCTGTGCTCTTGGCACATTTCGAAATCTACTCTCACATCTAGACATCGCTCCTTTGTGCTACTCTGATATATATATATGACACACACTATATTTATCCGTTATTTATGCTAGGTCCTGTCGAACTGTTCGTATTGTGTGTTTTTTGCTGTATTGGTTCATGATTAATTAACAGACTAATTAACCTGCTTCTGATTCCTCTGATGATGTGTAGAGGGTCAGAGATATGTTTTGGGGATTTAGAAATACCTATTACACACAGTTAGAGACTGTATACAAAATGGTCCTAATCTATTATTAAAAAGGCTGTTAAAACTGGATTTTCTACCAGAATTTCTCAGTTTTATGTTATTGGTTACTGCTTTGAAAATCACTGATTACAAAGAAGGACCTTGAACATTCAATCCAGAGTCAAACGGCCCTCAGGGGCGGAGCCTATGTCAAACAGCCATCAGGGGCGGGGCCTATGTCAAACGGCCATCAGGGGCATTTTCCATCCACCTTTTGGTGTGTCTAGTTCTGACGTGTTTTATTGGTGTTCTTATATTAAAATGTATTGATCATTAAGCATTTGCGCCATTTTAGTTCATTCAGAATTGGCTGTGGTACCCAAATGCCGTTCAATATTCACGTTCAAAACACAATCCCCCAAAAAAAACAGAACTATCCAAATGAAAACACTGCAACGGACATTAACGGCACCTCGAGGTGTAGTGCTAAGATTCAATCTATTCTTGTCATGTGAAACTGTGTCAGGCCTGCAAAAAAACATTCGCTTATTTTTCCTGTCAAGGCAATCAACTGTAGTGTGCTTGCTTCCTTGTGTACTACAAAATATTTATGTTCCATCCAATCTGAAGAAAGACCCATAGGGTCCAGTCATCAGGTGGATCTGTTTTATAGTCAGTAGGACAATATGGGCCTGGCAGTGTTGGACTCCATCCCTGGATATGGGCAGCTGTCTTTGTGAGGAGAAACTCGCCGTGCGTTTTTTTCTTTGTGTTCACAGGTGTCTGAGTTGATATCCCACGTCCGACCTCACGCCCACTTGACCTGTTAGCAAGCCGTTCAGTTGAGCAAGACGGAGCCACACGGGTTTACTGGGTTTGGAGTGGTGAAATGTCGTTGATAATGATTCATAACATCAGAAGAGCGATCAAAAGTCAAAGATGGACCAAAAAAAATGTGCAGAATCTATACAGCGTGGCGAGGGCGGGGAGGCGGGGGGTGTGTGTGTGGGGGGGAGGGGGTGTGCTGTGGTTATGGGGGCAGATGAGGAGGTCACTCAGTTCACAGATCATTACATCTGCAGTCCAAGAGACTGAGGTGATATGGGGGGGGTTGTTATAGTAAATCATTTCATAAAGTCCAGCTAGTTCCATGTGTGCATTAAGGTCCAATGCGAGCATCTCATAAGAAATCACATAGTATGATAGTCTTATCACGGCCTATTGGTTCAATATACTACGCAGTAAGTCTTGTTCTTTGGTCTCTTTCGCAGCTGGCCAATGTGTCATTGCCCGCATATCTTTCCCGAGGAGAACCTTAGGCCGGCGCTTTCAGGGCTTGTTCGTTACTCGCGTTGCGATTGGATAGAAATGAGAGGTGTTCAGTGGTTACCGCAGAATGTGTTTCTCAACCAGCCTGTCTGCTGTACTTACACAGCAGGTCTGTTACAGTCTGTTAAACCCACCCTACAGTCCAAATATGGTCGTGTAAAACACGCCACGAGAGCACGACGACGTCCTCTATTTACCAGTTAACGCAAACATTTGGGAAACTGCGTTTGATCATTGGCTGACCTGCTTGCCCAGCTCTCCTGACAGTGTATAGACTGGCCCTATAGACTGACTCGGATGATAGCTGCTTCAGTGAGGACAGTGTACAGACTGGCCCTATAGACTGACTCGGATGATAGCTGCTTCAGTGAGGACAGTGTACAGACTGGCCCTATAGACTGACTCGGATGATAGCTGCTTCAGTGAGGACAGCGTACAGACTGGCCCCATAGACTGACTCGGATGATAGCTGCTTCAGTGAGGACAGCGTACAGACTGGCCCTATAGACTGACTCGGATGATAGCTGCTTCAGTGAGGACAGTGTACAGACTGGCCCTATAGACTGACTCGGATGATAGCTGCTTCAGTGAGGACAGCGTACAGACTGGCCCCATAGACTGACTCGGATGATAGCTGCTTCAGTGAGGACAGCGTACAGACTGGCCCTATGGACTGACTCGGATGATACCTGCTTCAGTGAGGACAGTGTACAGACTGGCCCTATAGACTGACTCGGATGATAGCTGCTTCAGTGAGGACAGCGTACAGACTGGCCCCATAGACTGACTCGGATGATAGCTGCTTCAGTGAGGACAGTGTACAGACTTCTGCTGTGTTGTTGGTTTGTCCACACCCAGCTGTCTTCAAATGAACACACTGACAATAAGCGTGAGTCACTCTGGATGAATGCTAAAATAATACAATCTAAATGTAATCTTCCATAGTTTAAAGAAATACCGTTTTCTTTACGTTTTAGTGGACTCTTTGTTTTGGCTGCAGACTTTCTCAAAGTATTCCCAGCTATCTAATGCAAATATTTATGTTGCTACACTACATGCCATCACAGCTGTAACCTGCTGGTCCCATTTCAAAGGCCCAAATAAGGACTTGTTTCAAAGTGACACGCCTGCAACGTACGTTTTCTGTCCGAGGGTGTTTGTGGATCTTTTATTTTTGTGTGCGAGTATTATAATATATGTAAACCATTATCTGCAACACCCAGAGTGTCAGAAGTGGATGTCAGAAGTGGATGTCAGAAGTGGATGTTAGGAGCAGATGTGCATACTACAGTTACACCAGCTCAACGTGGCACTTTGCAAAACCACTTCTTCATTTTCTAACAGTTGTTTTGTGATAAAACCTATGAAATAAAATGTGTGTATGCTGAATAATACTTGCCGGTGGTGGCTTTAACGTTGAGATGTCTCACATTTAAAAAAAGACAAGAAAAAACGTTGAGATCAACTGCTGACTTGTGCATTTATGGTGGCAGCTGCAAACGGTTTCCTGCTTGAAATTGTTTTCATGAAGACAAATGCTGTCAATTGAATCTCTTTTGGATTAATCTTTTTTATTTTTCCGGATTAGGGCATTTTTCACACAATCCGTGCGTCATGAGACAGAGATCTAGTGATGTTAAGCGGGTGACAGGAATGTTTCCCCCTGGAAGTCTAGTGGAATGACCAGACACGTAGATCTCTGGGGACTCTTGTGTCGAGGCTAGAGCTTAAATTAACGTCCTGACTGGACGCGTCACGTGCCTGCTGTTTGCCTTTAACTTCGTTTAGGATCGCAGACGTTCGTCCGGGAATAAATGAATCAGAAGCAGACCGCCCTTGGGGGGGGGACAAATCAAAGATTTACCTCAGCAACTATGTCCTCCACGGGAGAGTAGCGTGAAGAGGCAGTTTAATATCAAATGTTTAATGGCTAATTCTCTGACACTGATTAACAGTGAACTGGGCCCAGGCTCTGGATCGCACAAGTTAAGTATTTACACTGGGCGGCGGGGGTGAGAGAGAGGTGGTCGGGGGAACAGGCCAATTATAGCCTATCAAACGGTTTTCTCAGAACCCGGTTAAGTATTTTGTGCACAAGGGGAAGGGGGTGGGTCATACGAAGGCCTATTACAGCCTCTCAAAACATTTCTCTCCGCACGGTTAAGTATTTGGAGCCGGGGGTTGGAAGGGAGGCAGAGGCAAAGACATTAGAGCCGGTGAAATGGTTGTGGCGCTAATGGGGGTGTGTGGATGTGAGGGCCCATCTGGTTTGGTTTTGGAGCCTGTGGTTTCGCGTACGGCACGGCCTCTCCCTGCGTCACAGGAAATCATGTTTCCCAGCGAGGGGAATGGCTAGGTGTTTTACAGAACCGTGGCCCGCGGGGACAGATGAGGAGCTTTTATTTAGTGTTAGCAGTAATA